>JAJGRX010000699.1:0-40462 GCA_025461125.1 Carex kokanica | reverse complement strand
TATATTTAAGTTGCAGATTGTTCATCTTTAGATGCATTAAAAATTGTTAGGGGATTTGTACTTATTTTGATAAAAAAAAATATGCTAAATTTTTTTCCAGCTTAATTACTTATTAGCACCACACGTACGTACGAATTTTAATACAGTCAAAATAATGAACTCTATACAAATTTCAATTTGTACATAATTCATTTTTTTTACGCATAAAATTTTTGTGCGTAATGTCTCCAATTACGTACCATTATATATATCCGGATGAATATTACACAATTTTCTCCAACATTTCTGTGCCATTATCCGGGTGAACATTAGACAATCACTTCCAGATGAGCATATTCTTTTCCCTTAAGAAAAGAATGACATGAAGTTTAAATCTTCAAATTATTCCCTAAGAAAAAATTTGTGAAAGTTTCTTGGAGAACAAAATATTAGTTGAAATCAATAATAGCAGTTCCAATCAATTTTCTTATATATACGCTAAGGAGTAGAACTAGGGTGTTCCTAAGCTCACCAAGCCCTTCGTGAGCTCGACTCTAAACCTATCGATTGACTTCAAACGATATTTTCAAACCGTTAGATGTTCAATCTATATTAAATGTGCTTGGAGACCAAATTTTACATTTTTTGGAATTTTTTTACTTTATTAAGATGGTTTGAAATCGTTGTTTTCCAATGGTGCAGAATTTTAATAAAAACAGCGATTTTCAAACCATCTTAATAAATAGTAAAAAAATTTCAAAAAATGTAAAATTTGGTCTCCAAGCACATTTTAATATAGATTAAACATCTAACAGTTTAAAAATGTCGTTTGAAGTCAATTCAATAAGTTTTAGAATCGAGCTCACGGAAAGACTTAGTGAGCTTAGGAACACCCTAGTTCTACTCATACGCTAAGATAGTGCTTTAGTTTGACCATCGAATAAACTCGCTTTTCCGACAAGTGTCAGACAAAAGATTGCTTTTGCCCAATGATTGTCTCACCGCAGGTGGGAATCTGTAATGGTGCACAGACAAAAAAAATATATATATATCTATATATTTAATAAACTAAGGACCTGATAGTAAAGAGTGAGGCTACGGTACAATGTATAGCACCGATTGGTCCGTGATACGGCTTAATATTTGAGTTTTCAAAATTCTAACGGTCGATCTGAACCGTTCAACATGATTATAAAATAAATATGTACTTGCAAACCAAATTTTACATTTTTTCGAATTTTTTTACTATTTTGTTAGATAGGTAGAAAATCACTGTTTTTGGATGGTCCAGAATTTTCAGATCAAGTGATTTTCTACCTATCTAAAAAAATAGTAAAAAAAAATTCGAAAAAATGTAAAATTTGATTTGCAAGTACATATTCATTTTATAATCATATTGAATGGTTCAGATCAACCGTTAGAATTTTAGAAACTCAAATATTAAGCCGTAGCACGGACCAAACCGTGCTATGCATAGTACCGTAGCCTCACTCGATAGTAAATCTCCAGCACAACTGAGCTAACATTGATTTGGGCTTATTCTTCGGCCTGTCTTGAACAAATCAGCAGACAAATAGACCAACTTGTATAAAGGCCCATGCTCAGTATATATATATGATTCTTTATAAAGTTAAAACCAATGTCGCCCCCTAAACCAACATTATTAGTTCATATCTACAAAGAAAGCATTCAGTAGAGATAAAAAATATATTATAAATTATTATTATGATGAAACTGACAGCATCAACATCCACATTAACTATTATATTACCACAAACAAATCTGTTGCGCCGACATAAAGTCAATTATAACTAAATTTGACATCTATTAATGTACACAAAGCGAAATGAAGGTACATGCACAGAACAAATCTTGTGAAACTTCTTAAACTTGTTGTGTGTTGATTGATCTTGCCCGTCTAACAGCATGTCTTGCCAAGGATTCGATCGGGTCGATGCAACTTTTAAGTAGGGGGTCGTCCTGTGGAAGGATTTGTGCCAAGTCATGTGATGCAAAGACTATGGTATTGACAGCCTTTACTAGAAGAACATTAATTGCTATTCTCAAGAGATTTTTCGCACCTATCATGTCCTTTCTTCCAAATGCGCTCACCGCTGGTAACACTGCATGGTCCATTGTTGCTTTGTCTGGGTATATTACCTCAAATCCCTACTTCACAACGGTAGAGAGTGTTAAGTGTGGATTATCCCATTGTTAACCATATAAATAAGTGGCTAAAATTACATCATTGAAATTAATTTGATGGAATTGTACTTGATATCTAATATGATGTCAGAATTTATCACTTAATTGGGTACCTAACTACAAATTTTCATTTTAATGTTGGCATTTGGTAACTTGGGATTTGAATTTTGAGCTCCATTACATTTGGTAAAGAAACAATGTTCTATTTGTTATCTAGTACATTTATTTAAAAATTGATGCCATTACATGACTTACATAAAAAAGCACAGTGAAGGAAGCATGTCCCATTATTTAATCTGAGAAAAAAATGTGAGAAATATTTTTTTACCTCATTTTGTAGTTTGTTCTGATAAAAATTAGTGCATATGTTGCTATCACTTGAGAGGAGTCCAATTCGCACATGGCTTCCAGCCTCAACTGGCTTCAGACTTGCTTCTTTGAGTTCCTTTTGCAACATAATCACTGATGTGAAGAAACGGTACGGAACTATCTGTTCCAATCTCTTCATTGCCATTGCCTGTAAGGTATGGCATGGCATAACAATGCAACGAGCATCCACTTTCTCCAAAAACATCCTCCTTTCTTTCAATTTCTCCACAATTAACTTGCTCTGACTTCTCGAGTCAGGCAAGTTATTATATTAAAAATGGGATCACTGCAAACTATGAATGGAATAGCATCATCTCCATCTTGAGAGCTCAGGTCAACAAGTTTTTGCAAGAAATGGAGAGTACAACCGCGATACGCCGCCTATTATTCCCACTGTATTATTTGGCGAATTTGAGTGGGCATCTTCAAGAGCACCTCTCGATGTTGTTTTTGGGATTCTTTGAGCCAGCTACTTTTCCATTTGTAAAATTGTTGTTGAAAATAAGAGATGATGGACTTGAATTGGTGACAGAACAAGAAGGCTGAGATTTAGTGAAGGTGCTATGCTGGTGAAAAACCTTGGGGAAGTGCACCAGAGAAAAGATAGAGCCACAAGAAAGTGTTGTGATTATTTCTAGCATATTAATTTTAGATGCAAATGAAACACCCTCCTAATTTTACACTAATTAATCTCTCAACACTCATCTGCAATGGGATCCAATAGAAGTCAAATCCATAAACCAAAATAGAGGTGTCATGTTCCCTAAAAAAAGAGGGAAAAATAGTTAGCAAATGCAAACCTCATCCAACCCAGCAAACAAAATTAGGAAGTTGAGGAAAATGACACAACTTATAGATCAGAAATCGTAATCAAAGATTATCTCAAGAGAGCACTGGAAATGCTGCCCAATCAGATATTGAGCCGTGAAGAAAATAACAACTTGAAGGGAATAGTGAACAGAGACAAATACTAACAAATTAACATTTAAAGGACAATGAAGCTGACAAAAGGATTGAAGGCGACGCTACCTCAATTATTGGGTTCTAATTTATTAATAGTCTCCTTTAAATAATGACAATATGTTTCAATAAAAGGGAAGAGGTTTCCAAATATCACCATGAGAAATTTAATAGAATTAACTTAATCTAACATCAATTAGTTGCCTATATAATAATTTGTGTTTTAAAATACGCATCTAATTAATAGAAATTAAGAATTTAATTTTTTGCAGATATTTTCCTAAAGCGGGTGAATTTGGTCCAGAATCCATGCCCAATAAGGCACTTGAGTATCAGAAGGAATCTTCATTTGTTTTGTAACGAACTGAATTTGACTTAGTATTCCATTTATTGTGCCAAGGTTTAAAGAATTTAAAGCTCAGCAAATATTGACAAAACAAGTGTGCATCCTCTCACAATCACACACACATAAATTTAAAACGATAAGGATAGCCAGGGTTGCAATCAATACAAGACAAATCTGGCCAATGAAGGTACATGCACAGAACAAATCTTGTATAACTTCTTAAAGTTATGGTGTGTTGATTGATCTTGCCCGTCTAACAGCATGTCTTGCCAAGGATTCGATCGGGTCGATGCAATTTTTAAGAAGGGGGTCGTCCTGTGGAAGGATTTGTGCTAAGTCATGTGATGCAAAGACTATGGTATTGACAGCCTTTACTAGAAGAACATTAATTGCTATTCTCAAGAGATTTCTCGCACCTATCATGTCCTTTCTTCCAAATGCGCTCAACGCTGGTAACACTGCATGGTCCATTGTTGCTTTGTCTGGGTATATTACGTCAAATTCCTACATTACAACGGTAGAGAGTGTTAAGTGTGGATTATCCCATTGTTAACCATATAAATAAGTGGCTAAAATTACATGATTGAAATTAATCTGATGGAATTGTACTTGATATCTAATATGATGTCAGAATTTATCACTTAATTGGGTACCTAACTACAATTTTCATTTTAATGTTGGCATTTGGTAACTTGGGATTTGAAGTTTGAGCTCCATTACATTTGGTAAAGAAACAATGTGCTATTTGTTATCTAGTACATTTATTTAAAAATTGAATGCCATTACATGACTTACATAAAAAAGCACAGTTGAAGGAAGCATGTCCCATTATTTAATCTGAGAAAAAAATGTGAGAAATATTTTTTTACCTCATTTTGTAGTTTGTCCTGATAAAATTTAGTGCATATGTTGCTATCACTTGAGAGGAGTCCAATTCGCACATGGCTTCCAGCCTCAACTGGCTTCAGACTTGCTTCTTTGAGTTCCTTTGCAACATAATCACTGATGTGAAGAAACGGTACGGAACTATCTGTTCCAATCTCTTCATGCCATGCCTGTAAGGTATGGCATGGCATAACAATGCAACGAGCTCCACATTTCTCCAAAAACATCCTCCTTTCTTTCAATTTCTCCACAATTAACTTGCTCTGACTTCTCGAGTCAGGCAAGTTATTTATATTAAAAATGGGATCACTGCAAACTATGAATGGAATAGCATCATCTCCATCTTGAGAGCTCAGTCAACAAGTTTTTGCAAGAAATGGAGAGTACAACCAGTCGATACGCCGCCTATTATTCCCACTGTATTATTTGCGAATTTGAGTGGCGCATCTTCAAGAGCACCTCTCGATGTTGTTTTGGGATTCTTTGAGCCAGCTACTTTTCCATTTGTAAAATTGTTGTTGAAAATAAGAGATGATGGACTTGAATTGGTGACAGAACAAGAAGGCTGAGATTTAGTGAAGGTGCTATGCCGGTGAAAAACCTTGGGGAAGTGTACCAGAGAAAAGATAGAGCCACAAGAAAGTGTTGTGATTATTTCTAGCATATTAATTTTAGATGCAAATGAAACACCCTCCTAATTTTACACTAATTAATCTCTCAACACTCATCTGTAATGGGATCCAATAGAAGTCAAATCCATAAACCAAAATAGAGGTGTCATGTTTCCTGAAAGAAAGAGAGAAAAATAGTTAGCAAATGCAAACCTCATCCAACCCAGCAAAAAAAATTACAAAGTTGAGGAAAATGACACAACTTATAGATCAGAAATCGTAATCAAAGATTATCTCAATAGAGAACTGGAAATGCTGCCCAACCAGATATTCCAAATAAGAGCTTAAACAAGGAGCAAACCTATCATCAGGCTTTGATTTTTCTCTCTTTGAGCCGTGAAGAAAATAACAACTTCAAGGGAATAGTGAACAGAGACAAATACTGACAGAAGGATTGAAGGCGACGCTACCTCAATAATTGCCAATTGGGTACTAATTTATTATTAGTGTCTCCTTTAAATAATGACAATATGTTTCATTGGAAGGGAAAAGGTTTCCAATTATCACCATGAGAATTAATTAAATATAATGAACTCAATCTAACATCAATTAGTTGCCTATATAATAATTTGTGTTTTAAAATACGCATCTAATTAATAGAAATTAAGAATTTAATTTTGCCAATATTTTCCTAAAGCGGGTGAATTTGGTCCAGAATCCATGCCCAATAAGGCACTTTAGTATTTCCATTTACTGTGCCAAGGTTCAAAGAATCTAAAGCTCAGAAAATATTGACAAAACAAGTGTGCATCCTCTCACAATCACACACACATAAATTTAAAACGATAAGGATAGCCAGGGTTTGCAATCAATACAAGACAAATCTGGCCAATGAAGGTGTTAGGTGTGACAAAATGCCCAAAAGGAATAAACAGTATGACAAAATACCCAACAATGCCAAAATGCTTGTCAGTAGTTGTTATTACCAGACAAAATGCCTCCAACAATATGATAATTAGAAAAAGAATAAAACACTTTCCTTTTAACTTGGCTTTCTAATTTTCTTTTGCCATAGCCAATACTTATCAAGGGGTCGAGTAAAGATCCACATTGAAGAATCCAGCAAGCAAATTAGTAAAAGTAAATAGTAAACTGAGGCATCTGAGTTCCCTCTTCTCTGCTAGGCCCCCTTTCAAAATTTACTCCAATGTCATCACAACTGTCCAATACAACTTCATATAACAGAAGCTTTCATTGGATAATTGCCCTCATAAACAAAAATTGGAACACTTTTAGCAGAAGAAAAAGATACGCCAGTTGTACCAACAAAACAAGCTAAAGAGAGATTAGACCATGTTCAGCCAGAAGTGACAATTAAGAAAATGACAAACTTAGCAAAACAAAAAAGAGGGCTTAGATGAGAAAAAAAAAAGCTAGAGACATGGTCTAATCTCTGACATAAGTGCTGAGTGGTCAGAAAGAAAAACAAAAAACAAGGCGGAAATGCCTAAAAATTTAAACAAAAAAACGTTTGAGAACCCACCATTGGCCAGCCAAATGTGGCTTGTAATAATTAATTCACACTCTCAAACAAAAAATATAAAAAAAAAATACATGAGTAGGGTTATCTACTACTTCAATTTAGATTTAGCAGAGCTCTTTAGGGGTTTAGCAAGTGACACGGACGGCTTACTTGTGACCGCCTTCTTCACATTGTAAGTAATAGAGGAGAATGCCAAGATGAGTGCAAGAAAAACTGTAGGGTACAAATAAACAGATGATGTTGGATCCACATTTGCTGGCTTTTCCAAAAATGCCCCTCCCTTAACGAGACCCCACACAACTAGTAGTGTCCCAAACAACGTCATTCTACCGGGTTTGATGAGACCAACCAATGCACCCGCAACAACAGAAGTAGCTACCAGCAAGAATCTCTAGCGTTGGAGATCAACTACGGCGGAAGTGTTTTTGCATTGGTGCGATGTAAATGTCAAACAGATCACCCCATTTGGGAAATGACATGTCGGCGAGGAGTGGGGCAATAGCACCAGGGTAGAGCAGGCCTTTACAACTGAGGAGGGAATATCTCGTTTGCTACTAGCTGGGATGATGTCACTTGTATTGGTGTAGTACAACTTCCTGCTCTGCATGGTACCCTGCCATCACAAAACCAAACAAACCAAACTTAAATCGATACGTATCTTGTACCGTATGAAATCTTCACATAGGATTTTTTTTATTTGTTTTTGTTTTGTTGTTGTTTTGGTTGATAGAAATTGTACTTTATCACCAGTTTTCTTTACAACACAATTTATATAAGTTGAGATTCACACAACATTAACTATGCAGTTTTGACGTTAAAAATATCTAGTTTCTACAACATTTTGAATTCTCCAATATCTCTATAACACCACAACTCATGGTATATTAAGCAAGAGGTGACTTGATGAGTAAACCACTGCTGAAGATGGCCGACATGATAAGGTGGCTGTCACTAAAGACCTAGAAGATGCTATTTAGTTTTTTTTTTTTGGTTTGATTTTCCTAATCATAGTTTCTTTTCTGTTTTATTTTTCTAAACAGTCATGTAACCTGATCTTCTTAATACCTTTGCCCTTTTAATAAAAAAAATTATGTAGGCAAAGCCTACTTAAAAAAAAAAAAAAAACAATTTCAATTATCATGAGCCAACCCTTTGAATTCTTTGAAACTGATGTTGTACTTTGAACATGGTACGAACCTCCAACACAATTCTTATGAGCCAACACAAATTTTCAATTAAGGACAGCACAATTCATGCCTTGCAACTAACTGAGGCAAGTGGTTAAATGTATTATTACCTTTTATTTTCAGCAATTCCGCATACTGTCCAGAGATCTATGAGGAATATACAAGTTGTTAAACATAATGCTATCCGTACAATTAAAGATCAATGAGGTGCTTGACAAATTTAAACACTGCTTAATTGAATTGACAACCACAAGCTGCTATGTTTTGCAGTAATCCGATCATTGACTATCATTGTTCCACTACAGATCCACCTCAATTTCCAATTAAACTTCATCATTTTTTTAACTTTGAGTATAAATCAACCTCAATTTCCAAATCTAAGACCGCAACCATGAGATCATAATTGTAAATTGCAAGTCACACTAAACCAATCCGGAGACAGAACCAATTAAAGACCTCAACTAACCTCTTTTAAAAACGAATCTGAGTTGCAGAAAAGAAAATAAAAATTGAGTAGGTGAGATGTAAGAGTACCTGAAGAGAGGGACCTGGAAAATTATGAGAAGAAAAAAAAGGCGGGAGGCGTAGCTCGCTATTTCTTGCCCGTCCACCCACTTCTTCTTTCCACTTGCCCCGCCATTTCTCCAAAAAACAACCCCTCAAAAACCAAAATTTAGATCAAACAAATCTAAATCAATTTTCCTTCCGAGAATCCTGCCTCCTCCTGCTTCGACTCCGACCGACTCCCCTGTAATTGACGGATCTATTTTTACTTCTTCTTTATCGCCGACCAAGCGACTATTCATGAGTGCTTATTATTATTTAATGTCTTAATTTAATCAAAAACTCGATTTACGGACTTGGAGGTGGAACGGGCTTTTTTAAGTTTATTGGGCCTAGTTGAATCCGTTGGGAGATTGTGATAAACCTCTAAGCCCAACATAATTGGATCCCAAAGTACTTGGAATTCTGTGGTGGCAAATCTACGAAGTACAAAGTATGATTCATTTTAAGAAATTCAAATTCTCTCACTGTTCTAGTTCACTATATCTATTTCCTTCTTTTCTTAATTTTCCAAATTTTTAAAAAGTGTCACTTCTCTCTTTTTTTGTGCAGTTCATCTTCTTCCCCTTCTATGAAGTAATTGGATATTTTTTGAAGAAAAATATGGGTCAAGACCGTATTTCATTCAAGAAATTGAAGATTTAGATGTAAAAATGTGAATGTATGAATACTTGCTGAAATACATAAATATACATGTACCATGCAAATGAGCCAGGGAAAAGGAACTAATTATAGGGTAGAGTGAATAAGAATCACCAAAACGAAGAAAATGAGTAGAGCGGAGTAGGTCCGATGGACATCGGACTTTCTTTTCGATTCGATGGGTTTCAAGAACAATTGACTCGCTTTAAAATCTGTGCACAAATATTAAAGCTGACGCACATATATTTAAGTGGAGGACACAGTAAAGCGGATCGGATGGTGTTGAAATCCATTGAATTACAAATGAACGATCTAGATTAATCCCAGCCGGACCAGAGTCAATTCAGTGCCTGTAAAAATTATAAGAGTCTGTTTTGAGAGTCGTGTCAAGTTAAAAAAAAATTAATCTGGACCGTCCATTTGTAATTTGCTTGAGTCAGGCATCTGGGTGCAAGTTGCTGAAAGATTCTTATAATTTTTTACTTGTTCATAAAACAAATCTCACAACAGCAATACTATGAAAAGTTAGGAATGTAGGTGACAGGTATCAATATTTCCATTTTAATCAATTATAAGTTTATCATATTTAGTGATAATTTTATCGCAATATTTAATAGTTTATCGTCCAATACATTCTCCTGTTTGTAATATATATTTCTTATTTATAGTTTACATAGATCACAGTATGATACTTTATAATATTTTAGCCAATCATTTAAAAAGAACCTTGGGAAAATACTAGAGGTTTAAAGCTGTAATAGCTTATTTTATACAAACAATATAATAAGTGAAATATATAACATATTCTCAAATTGGCTACAATTTAATCCATTCTAAAAGCCATGAAAAGTTTCTTCTCGTTCTAGAACTCAAATTATCGTTCATAATACAACAGCGGCCTACGTACAACAGTAACAAGTAATTAATTGAACCGATTTATTTTGGAAAATGAAGAAGCTACTCCATAAGAAGTTTGGTTTTGAATAACATTACAAGAAGCTTTTCCATTGAAAAAAATAAGAAAGCAAACCGTTTGCGTGTGTCACAAAAGATCCGAAGCTCGTTCCGACTGACAATGCCAGATAGGGTCCATAAACTTTGTCGAACTCCTGTATATTATACAAATACAAGTCAAATTTGGAAAAGATGACATTAAATTGACTAAAAATGAGCCCAAATTTGAAAGAAATATTGAAGTTGAGAGCAACATGGGTAGATTCTCATCTTCTTTCTTTCAGAATTAAGAACATGAAAACAAAATTAGAAGCAAAAAAATTCACCTTCTTGAGATCATGAGCCATTTGTCTCGGACTAAACCGATCCATGCCGTCATGGACTCGGCGTGCACATCTTACGGCATGCAGCTGCATAAAGGGGGCCATGTCAGCAGCGATTACTTTCACTCCAAGCACGGCCACCACATCTGCCGCCACATCCGTTATGGTATCATCAATGTGCGATGTCGATTTTCTTCCCGGGGTGAATTTCATGCCTCTCCTTCCTGTTGTTGGTGTTGTACCGTGCAGAAGATAAACCCTAGACTTGACGAGGCATGCGTCGTGCATTGGTGAAGGAGAAGCCAGCGGAGACAGCATCTTTGCATCACTGACACTGAGCCTCCTCATCTCTGGCACAATCACCGGTACCGCTTCCTTTTCTTTGCATTTGCTACTTGATTCTGTTTTCTTCGACCGCGGTCTTCTTTCCATTGATGTCGGTGTCACCGCCGTTGCCGTAGTCGGTCTCTTGACGCCTGTTTGGAGTGTAGGTATGGTGTTTGGTTTCGGTCAAATGTAGTGTGGATTAACAGATGCAACATTTGTAGTTTTTGTACTAATTAATATTAGTTAATTGGAGAAAAGAGAATCTCTAGGTGATTGATGATGATTGAGTCAGTACTCATTAGTGGTGCATGTGCTGTTACTGTATACCTATTTAAATTGGTTGGGATAAAACAAAGGCATTTGCTTCGGTGGACATAAGGACCTATTTGTAAAATAAATATATTTTTATTTTCAAAGTTCAAACAGTTGATCCGACCGTTCAACATTATCTCCATATTAAAATGTACTTGGAGGTCAAATTTTACATTTTTTTGAATTTTTTTACTATTTATTAATATGGTTACAAAATTGCTGTTTTTCAATGGTGTGAAAACAACGATTTTGTAACCATCTTAATAAATAGTAAAAAAAATTCAAAAAAATATAAAATTTGACCTCCAAGTACATTTTAATATGGAGATAATGTTGAACGGTCGTATCGACTGTTTGAACTTTGAAAATGAAAATATGTTCATTTTACAAATAGATCCTTATGTCCACCGAAGCATCCCTCTAAAACAAATGCTAGTTTTCTTTTATTTTCTCTTAGTGATTTTTGTAATCTATTTCACTATTGCGCTTTATCTTTGCAATCCCATGAAAGAGAACTGCGGAGTAGGTCCGATGGGCTCCTGTTCGATCTGCGTGCTTCGCTTTAATATTCATGCATGCTGGCATTAATTTTTGTGCGCACATATCTTAAAGCGAATCGGACGGTCCTAGAGCGCATCAGACCTACTCTATTCTCATGGAAGAGACCTTCGTTTGATGGCCTCATTGAAGAAACCTGCCATGTCATTAATTTGCAATAGCTTTAAAGTCTAATCTGAAGTACAACAATAAATATAACGACACAGGAGGTTAATTCATTCATTTGGATTCCTGCAACTAAATTCGTACTATTCAAAAATAAAAAAGATCTTCGTTATTCTTTTTGGTAATTAGGTCCCTGCTTTTAGAAACGGCGGTGTAAACTAGCAAACAACACAGCATACAAACTTTTGGAACTACTATGCCCGAGATTTTTATTTTTACCCCAAAAAAAATATATTTTAATATAATTATCCAAATTTTTGAAAAATTTAAATTTATACCCAAACCGTAAGAAAAATTTACGGTTTGAATTTGGAATTCAAACCGTAAATTTTTCTTACGGTTTGAATTCTTAATTCAAACCGTAAATTTTTTTTACGGTTTGAATTAAGAATTCAAACCGTAAATTTTTCTTACGGTTTGAACTCTTTTTTTTTTTTTTTTTTTTTTTAAAGAGAAAAATAGCTATGCTGAAATGAAATATAACACAAAAAAATCGAATTGTTTTTTAAAATATTTGTTAGAAAATACGCTACGAACAAAGCCGATTTTATGCTAAAATACGTTAAATTACAATAATTATGCCAAAAGACATGACGTCTGTTTAAATACAAATCCTAAAACAGAAAATATATATAAAAGATACATCAAAGACCCTAAAAACTCTATAATTATAAAGAAATGTTCAAAAATCCATGAAGGAAGACTCGGATCGCGAATCTGAGCCCGCAAATGGGCGAAACGGATCGTAGATGGGTTTCGGATCGGGTTTTGGGTTGTGGAGTTCCTGTCAAAATTTCAGCCCGATCCGACGGACGGATCAAAAGTTACGCTCCTTTTAGTAAATTTATGAAAGATGCCAGAAAATCGGCCCAATTCATACGTAATTTAGCGTAATTTACCGTATTTTAGCATAATTCTACATAATTATTGTAATTTCAGCATTTTAGTAAATTTACCGTATTTTAGCATAATTATTGTAATTTACCGTATTTTAGCACAAAATTGGCTCTGTTCGTAGCGTATTTTCTAACAAATATTTTAAAAAATAATTCGATTTTTTTGTGTTATATTTCATTTCAGCATTTTAGCTATTTTTCTCTTTAAAAAAAAAAAAAAAAAAAGAGTTCAAACCGTAAGAAAAATTTACGGTTTGAATTCTTAATTCAAACCGTAAAAAAAATTTACGGTTTGAATTAAGAATTCAAACCGTAAGAAAAATTTACGGTTTGAATTCCGAATTCAAACCGTAAATTTTTCTTACGGTTTGGGTATAAATTTAAATTTTTCAAAAATTTGGATAATTATATTAAAATATTTTTTTTTTTGGGTAAAAATAAAAATCTCGGCTACTATGCAACCAACACTATTATATGATTACATTCCTAGAAAGTAGAAATGAAAAACAAAACAATGATAATTAGATGATTGGTGCACGTGGTAGGTGTAATCGATGGATGCAATGGTTAAATCCTGACCATTAATTAATAATTAATTACTCATTACAATATTATTTATATTGTATTAATTGTTTGGCGGCCCCTAGAAAAATTTACACCATGTACAAACAGGACCATTAGTAATTAAACAATGCAACAACGGCGCTTTTCATATCCTCAAATTGTGAACCGTTTTTACATCTCAAAAGAAATTACTGGAATATATAAGTATGGTTAATATATATAGAGATGGGCTATTGTACTTCGCGAAGTAAAGCGAATGTTTTACTTCACGCTCATATTTTTATTTTGAAAATCCAAAACGTCGATCCGAACCGTTCAAGTTGATCTCCATATTGAAATGTGCTTGGAGACCAAATTTTACATTTTTTGGAACTTTTTTACTATTTATTAAGCCACTTTGAAAATCGATAATCCATTGGTCCAGAATTTTTAACTATTTTCTACTGTTTACAATAGATCAACGATTTTCAAAGTGGCTTAATAAATAGTAAAAAAAAATTCAAAAAATGTAAAATTTGGTCTCCAAGCACATTTCAATATGAAGATCAACTTGAACAGTTCGGATCGACATTTTGGATTTTCAAAATGAGAATATGAGCGTGAAATAAAACTTCGTTTTACTTCGCGAAGTACAATAGCCCATCTCAATATATATATACGCATTACGAACTTGTTGTTTTGGTTTATCCATGTCAATTTATTTAGCTTTTTATGGAACCTTTTACTTCTCTAGTTCTCCATTACAATAAAATACAAATATCAACTAAAACATTCCGTTTAAAAGTTCCACATAACCATACCAATGGATACAAATACAATAATCATATTTGATACGACACAGATCTTGTAATACGTAATTTAAAAAAAAAATTAAAATATATATTTATAGAGTTAGGATATTGTACAAACTATATTTGTATCTCGGCTGAAATTATACTTTTCCGGATCCGAATGGACGATCCAAGTTACTCAATGTGTTCTACATGGATCCAAATCTACTGAAATCTGAGATCATTAATAGTAACGCTGAAATTCCTGAAATCCCAAATCCAGCAATTGAATTGTTTCGAAATGCATACACGGAAAAACCAGCTGTTTCAAGATGCGTGCACAGAAAAAGTTGGACAGTTGAATCTCAGATTTCAAGAATTTCAGAGATACTGTTCATGGATCTCAAATTTCAACTGATCTGAATCCGTTCTACATATATCAAATTTTACTATTTTTTAAAATTCTTTACTTGGTTTTTGAAATATTGACAAATGGGTCAATAATAATAAGAAATAATATGTATGAATATCGAGCATGATAATTTTCAAAATTAAAAGAAAATAATACAAATTTTTTTAAAATAGTAAACTTTGATATCCTACAAAATTTGAATATGTAGAATGCCTTGATCAACTTTAAACTACCGTTTGGAAAAGAGAAAATATAATTTGAACCATTTATATTTTAACCAAAACACAAATGTTTGCGTAATAACTTTACTCTATAATACTAAATCTGTTCCCACACAATATTTGTTAATTATCTTTAACCAATAAAATACAAGTACACGCACATCTGAATTTTTATTTTGACAGATGCGACAACATTGAAGAGTGTTTTGATTGAATGTAAAATACTTGATTGGGGCAAAAATAAGTACAAAAGTCTATTGATTGAACATAACAATCCATATTCACTTGTTCAGTGATAATTCATGTCCTAAGAACGTATTGGTTAAGTAAATTACCATCAAATTTACACTTAATACTAAACTGGCGCATTCCATATGTTGATACAATAGATGGCATCAGTAAACTAATCAATGCTTGTAAACAATACATGACTTGGCACAAAAACACCAGTTGTAAATGACATAAAAACTTAAAATGAGATCTAGCATCTGATAATTAACATGCATACAACACTCAACATAAGCTACTTTTGCAATCAGCAAAACATAAGACAACAGGGGCATTAAACTGTAGCTTTACTACATCACACTAGAGATATTTCCTAGCAAGAGCCCTGACCTTTGTATCAAAATGAGAAGATGTAACACGAGACCCCGGCATGTATAGTGGATTCATTAGTATCTGCATTTGCAAGACAAATCAGATCAGCAGAACAAATACACAGGTTTTAGAACAAATTAACTAATAAAAAGGTTATCTAGCACAACATCCGTCAAGATGGAGCAGTCAGGAAGGAAACAGCAGAAAGTCTGTTTGCACTACCAGTTAATTGCCAGCCCACAGAGAAAATATAATGTGACAGAATTTGTACAAGTTGCAAAATCAAACCCCCTTTTTGCATGTTTATGGATGATTATTAATTCAATAGGGTGACCTGCTATGGGGAAAATAACTAACAGAATGTTTGGCTCTTTTTAAATGCTCGTAGCATTTGTTCTGGAACAATTCATTGAGAATTGAACAGTTCTCAAATTCAGTATATTAACCAACACAGGTAATTTTGTTCTTTTTTGGAACAAATCATCAAATTGCTCTATTCCCATTAAGAAGAAATTTTCAATTAAGAAGCTCTAGAATTAGTAACATCAAGAAAAAGATTACCGACACCAATTGTAGTAGCTTATAAAATATGACAAAAATCTCAAAATCCATGCAAAAGTACCTTAATGTAAAGCTCATGAACCTCTTGAAAAAAGCTCTTAATCCCATCTTCAGTACGAGAATCATGAAGTAACATGAATCTCGTATGTACATCTACCATAGATCAAG
The DNA here is from genome assembly GCA_025461125.1 of Carex kokanica. NCBI lineage: Eukaryota > Viridiplantae > Streptophyta > Magnoliopsida > Poales > Cyperaceae > Carex > Carex kokanica. The sequence continues at coordinate 24,340 of JAJGRX010000699.1, read as the reverse complement.
GAAAACAACAACTATACATAACCAATAATTCATTGCTTATACAATATGTTTCTGGCATATGATATAAATCTTGTCAAATCAATTCTGTGGCAAAATTTACAACATAGGTGTCATGCATGCATTCCTATCTATAAAGTTGAAAAATCAAATAGAAAAGATGAAATAGGAAAAAGCATACCAGAACTCAATTGATATAACAGGTTATTAATGCATCAGGTGAAGTCCAAAGTAGTTAACATTTCCACATAAAAGGCTTGCCATATTAGCAAGCATAATTTGGTGGTCATATTAGCAAACATGATATGCAATCATAAATTTAGTAAGAAACTAGCAAAAAAGGATATGACCAGCAGTAACATAAACAGACACAACAAGGTCATTGAATCTATCCACTGACTTGAGAAACCTGCACATATTGCACATAGGTCCAAACAATAACTGTTAATAATGATAAAACTAAAAGAAGTAATGTAACTAAAATGTAAAAAACATAGACAGATTGAGAAAACAAATGTAATTAAGTGAAATACATGGCACTGGTAGTCCAAGCAAGGTCCTGAACAATGTCTAGAGCAGCATGTAGAATGAATTGGTGCTGATAAGCTACTTCTTCTTTCTACATCATCACAAGAAATTAATTAATTATTTATTTATTCATTTAAGGGTTACCAAATAAATAAACACACTCTACGGACGTTTAATTGAGTAAATAAAACAATAAATGAATAAAAAAGAAGAACGAGATAGAAAATAATAGAATGTAGCTTGTACCCTGGGTGCAGTACCAACTTCCGCTTCATAAATAGGAATGTCGTTCTTACTGACAATCACGAAGCACGCCGTGCTTGCCATGCCTCTAATTATCAATTGATCTAACTCCTTTTACACCTAGTTATACAGATCTAGTGGTGAATTTACTACTAAGACACAAATTTCAACTGATTCCTTGCACAAAATGCTCTCTCAAGCACCAAATTTCGTCGCGATTTGGTGCTGAGCGGGAGGGGGACGGTAGAGATGGGAAGAACAAAGCATAGAGTGGTGATCTGGATCTACCGGCGAGGGAAGGGAACAAGAGGGGATGCGGATCTTTGTAGGCTTAACCTCGGCCCTTTTTAAATATACTTACAAGCCCATTTTAAGGCCCGTTGTTACTTTATACTTTTCTTTTCTGGGCTTACTGGTGAATAGAATGTACGTATTTATTTCTCTATCTTTTGAAATAAGCACTTCTATTGCTCCCCTAATTTGATTATGGATAAGGGCGAAATAATACTTGGCGTTTACAATATTTTAGGTGCTAGATTCTTTAGTACAATGCATAAATAGTTAGATACTTTTTATAGAAACCCTATTATCTTTTCCGTTGATAAGTTCATTGCATATTTTTTTTTTCTGTCCTCTTATTAATTACAGATGCTCAGTCCCTTGGTATACTAAATAAATAATGTGCCATTGAGACTGCAAAATTAAATGAACTGAACGAAATGCCAAATCCAATATTCAAACAGAAAACACAGATAAAACAAGTAAAAATAATTTTAGCCATAATTAGTCTCTCTCCATAAATGAAAATATTCAGATTAATTTATTAATTACTATCTTTTAGAAAGAAAGAAGGAACAATGCATGTGAATTGGAATTAAAAGAAAATTACAATAGAACAATTACAATCACAGTGCATCTGCTTGTATAGACATCCAAAGCAAATTAATAATGATACATTAAGAACAAAAGAACAATCAGAGACAAGGACAGAAGAAATATATTGAAAATATAGTAGCGAGTTAGTGAACACCAAGAGGAGGGCAACCGACAGGTAGAGGCAACTCCAGGTTTTCTACGGTCCGGAAGGTCCTTTTAACAATCTTGTCAACATATAAAGTACCATCGAGGTGATCGTATTCGTGTTGAAGGATTCGTGCCTGCCAACCCCTTGCCTCCAATTTTATGGGTCGGCCGTCTCGTCCCAAACCGGATACCTCCACCTCAAGATCTCTCTCGACAGCTGCCCGGAACCCATCCACACTGCAGACATGCAATAGTTATTACCGTACACTTTTAAGTTATGTGGTTTGATGAAAGATTATGAATAAAAAAAGCAAGATACCCACTGAAACAAGCATAATTGGACAAGAACACATTGCCGGTATGGAGGTTACAAAGAAGATAACAAATATATTGAGAAATTACAACATCATTACTGGCATGAAAGCATTACTGTTTTATCAACATTACCTCAAGCATCCCTCAAAGAAAATTGCCTTTTTGTTGCTCAAGTTTCTGAGCTTTGGATTTAGAATGACCTGGTTTAAGTAAAAGAACAAATTGCTGAATCAAGTAATGAACTTGAAGCTATTACACATAGGAAAAAAAAAAGCATAGCATTTAATTAACTAACTTACAAGAAGATCAAAGGGATGCCTATCTTGAACTTCAATTTCATCCTGACGAGCATAGCTAATGTATTCTTTTGTGTCTTCTAGGACAATGATCTGCTAGATCTAAAATGAAATGGATTAGCAACTCCTGCTTTACTTTACCTGGGATTAGTAACTGTATTCACAAAAATATGAGCTATTGATGCTTTGTGAAAACTAATTGTAATAAGAGAACAAGGAAAGGTGACTAAACAATAGCTTATCATACTATATGACATTATTCAACACGGCTCAAGTTTTGTTTTGTTCCTGCTTGTAACACAACTGCTATTGCAAAGCAACTAAACCAACTCAATTCAGCACGGGATGTCTAATTAGCACACAATTGAATAGGACAGTCATACCACATTAGCAGAAAATCAATGTTTCAACAACTTAGAAATCTTAATTAAACAAGACAGTTGAATTAACATTTCCTAATCCGTGTAAATCTTATTACCGTGATTGTTTTCTTAAATCTCTTGAAACCACATCAAGAATCAATAAGCATACTTAAAGAGATGCTAATAGAGAAGAGAAATTGTATTTCTTTTATTCATCTTGTTCAAATGATTACAAGGTACAATGGGGTATTAATAGAGTAGTAGAACTAGGGTGTTCTTAAGCTCACCAAGTGTCTTTGTGAGCTTAACTCAAAAACCCATCGGATTGGCTTCAAGCGACGCATCCAAACCGTTGAAACCGATCTACTTCACGAGTGATGAGTTTACATATCAAATTTATAAATTTTCAAACTAATTTAATATATAGTCAAGCGGTCAAAAAATGATGAAAAATGAACACATTAAAATTAACTTATAACCATCTTTTTTTGACCGCTTGACTTTTATACTAAATTAGTTCGAAATTTATAAATTTGCATATAAACGCATCACTCGTGAAGTAGATCGATTTCAACGGTTTGGATGCATCGTTTGAAGCCAATTCAATAGATTTTTGAATTAAGCTCACAAAGGGGCTTGGTGAGCTTAAGAACACCCTAGTTCTACTCAATAGAGAAATATAAGCATATGCTAACAGCCACAGCTAACTGTTTCCTAACAATACAGTTTAGCTTAAAAACTAATCCTATGTCTAACTGACATCATTAATTCCTAACAGAATCGGTTATGCTGCTAATCATCTTTGCTCTGACTGGAGATCTCCAGTGTAGTCCTATTAATACTATCATTAATCAACCCTCATTGTTTGCAAGCCGCCCTCCAAATAACTACTTACAAAAATGCTGAGATTATTTCTGATGCACATCAAGCTGGGCCTAATTGTTGGAGTGAGAATAAAATGAGAAACCAAAGCAAAAGTACCTTCAAGGGGATGCCGATTTGGGGAGCAGCGAGGCCAACACCAGGAGCATTCCTCATGACAGCAATCATGTCCTCAATTACCTTCTCTATCTTCTCTGATCCAATCTCCTCCTTTGCCACCTCTTTTGCCGGCTCGTGCAGCACCGGGTCCCCCGCCTTCACTATCTCAGGTAACACCGCTTTCTTAGATCCAAAGCCAGAGAACCATCCAGTTGCAGACACTCTAAACCTCGACCTAGACCTTGGCGTTGATAGCATTCGCTTTACAATTTTAATTTCACTGGCGTAACTAAGTCTCGTTGTCTTGTAAGCAGCAGTGTGGATTAAAGCACCAACACCGGTGCCTGATACTGACAGAGACAGTGGGCTGAGACGCTGCGAATGGTACCAGCATAAGCGTTGGATGCCCTCCATTCTTTGCTCCGCCACTCTCCTCTCCTCTCTCCTCTCTCTCTCTCGCCGAGCTGGAGCCTGGAGATAGTTATTACTGATTTACAGTTGAGCCCAATTGAGCCCAATAGATGGTTCTCTTGTTAGGCTTCTATTAAGCCCAATTGAGCCCAATAGAAAATTATAAAGACTAATGAATGGGTTGAATAGAGTTGGAAAAACGTGCCGTGCCGTGACTTTGGTCACGTGCCGTAACAAAAATTACTAGAGGTGGTCACGGTACGCGAATGTCACGACACGCGAGTCACGCCGTGACTCGCGTACCGTGACCAAATGTGCATTAGTCACGTTTGATCGCATTTAACTTTTTAAAAAAAATATGAAACGATTCTTTAAAATTATAATATTTTAATTGAAATTTAAATGTAAATATTTTAATTAAAATAAAATTATACATTATAGGAAGGTATGTTAGTGTATTGTCTCGTGACTGCCGTGACTGGCGTGTCTACCGTTCCGTGACTCGCGTGTCCTGTACCATGTCGTTCCGTGTTCCGTGCCATGTCATGCCGTGACCAAGGCAATTTCCGTGCCGTGTCTTCTTTGCTAACAATTGGTCACGGCACGCAAATGGTCACGGCACGGGACACGCGAGTCATGATACGTAACCGACACGCGTGCCGTGCTGTTCCGTGACGGAGCCGGCTCCAGCGTGCCATTTTTCCAACTCTAGGTTGATATACCAGGCCTTTTGCTCTTTTATTAAGGATTTGGTGTCTGCACAGAATACTCCAGGCAGCAGCTGCCATGATCCTTTAAAAAAATATATATATATTTCTGTTTAGAGCTGAACCGTCCGATTAGAATCCGGACCAATCCGGTTCGATATGGAATGCAGGTTTCTTTAATATTCATGCAGATTTTAATCAGACGGTCCAGATCTAAACAGACATATTATGTTACCATAGGTGAAATCCGATTTTAGGGGATTTCAACTCGAGAATTAAAAATCAGTTGCAACGCGTCATCAACCTGATTATGGGTCGTCCGATTTAACAAGAGCCGCCAATCAAGTGCCAATTGACGGTCAACGCAGAAAATAGCATATGAAAAAATAATAATAGAAATATTAAATTATAGACGGAGGTGATTCGCTGATGAGTACCAATTGAAGGTGATTAACAATGGTTATTCTTTCTGCCCGAAAATAAATCTCTAAATTTTATGATGCCACATGATAAAAATAAAAATCACTACCCGACCTCGCTCTTACTTTTCAGCTAAGACCGTTCGTTCCCTTTCCTGGTGGTGGAGTCGACTCATCGGGGTAGCTAATCCACGACTTCCTTTCCAAATCCCGATTGATTGAGTTCTCCATCCCCTTTCTTCCTCGGACTCGATCCGATCTGAGCAATACTGTCTCTAATCTTGCTCTCCTTCTTCCCCTGATTCCGCAATTAGCGGATCCCGATCTAGGGTTTTTGGCTGATGGACGGAAACAAAGACGATGCGGTTAAATGCTTGCGTATAGGCAAAGAAGCTCTAGAATCGGGGGATCGAACCCGTGCTCTCAAATTCCTTGCCAAAGCGCGCCGCCTCGATCCCAGCCTCCCTATTGACGATCTCCTCAATGCTTCTTCTACTCAAGAAGGTTCTTCTTCCTCTCCACCCCAGGCTGAGGCTTCCGCTACAGAAGCCACTGCCACCTCTTCTTCCTCGTCCTCTCCGGCCTCTTCTTCCACGACCACTGTCAGACATAGGCAACCTGATGCTAGCACTAGGGCTTCCGTTAATGGCACCGGTGGAGTGGGGTACACAGAAGAGCAGGTGGAGATCGTGAGGGAAATTAAGAAGCAGCAGAAAGATTATTACCAGATGCTCGGCCTTGAGAAGAGCTGTACGGTGGAGGATGTGCGCAAGGCCTACCGCAAGTTGTCCCTCAAGGTGCATCCAGACAAGAACAAGGCGCCTGGTGCAGAGGAAGCCTTCAAGGCCGTGTCAAAGGCATTCCAGTGCCTCAGCAATGAGGAGAACCGCAAGAGGTATGACCTTGTAGGATCTGACGAGCCTGTGACTCACAGAAGGGCCACCACGAGGCACCGTGGCTATTATGACGAAGACGAATTTGATGCTGATGAGATATTTAGGAACTTCTTTTATGGTGGGATGGCTCCTGCCACCACTCCTTTTGGCACTTTTCATTTCCAAATGGGTCGACAGCACGGTCATAGAGGTGGACATGGCTCTGGTGGTGGTGGTGGTGGTGGTTCCCCATTCCGCATGCTTATCCAGATCTTGCCTGTGATCCTCCTGCTCCTGATGAACTTTCTCCCATCATCAGACCCAATCTACATGCTTTCACGCACGTATCCTTTTGACCATAAGGTTCAGACTGGGAGGGGTGTTGCCTACTATGTCAAGTCGCCAGACAAGTTTGAACAGGAATACCCCCATCAAAGTGCCCAGCGGGCCCACCTGGAGCAGCGTATTGAAAGAGATTATGTAGGGGTTGTATCTCAGAACTGTAGGCTCGAGTTGCAGAGGCGTCAGTGGGGATTCACGCGCGAGACGCCGCACTGCGACTTGCTTCGCAAGTACGAGGAGGCCGTAGCTTCATATGCATCTGCATCTGCATCTGCTTGACCTCATTGATTTGAGGTAGCTCTTAGTTTTTTTGTCCGAAAGTTTTTCGGTTTCTATTTATTCTTGAAGTCAATGTTTGGGCTAGTTGGTTTAGTATAGATTGTGATCAGCAAGCTCCTTGGAGTTAGCCCCACAAAAGATTAACCTATACATAAGGAACTATATGAGATTACATGAAAACATCATTACGTGCTTCCTATGAAAGTACTCTATGCTGATCTTCTATGTTTGTTTTTTTTTAATATTCACCGATGGTAAAATTTGATCTTTGGCATGATTAAATCATGGTTGTATTGCCTTGGGATATATAAAAAAATTTGGATCCCCTAAGTAACCCATATTTTGAGATTAGATCCGGACTGTCCGATCTGCTCTGGCATGTATATTAAAGTGGCCCCATGCATTCCACCTTGGGGCCGGATTAGCCCGAATTCTGAATGGCCAGTCTGGATCTAAACTCAAAATATGAGTTACTTCAAAGGATTTGGACTTGTATATCCATGGGTATGGCCAGCTGAGATTGAATACTTGAGGTGTAAAATTCGTCAGAGATAACTAAACTATGACCCATGTGATGACTTGGTCCCTCAACTTCAATTTGTCTTTGACCAATTGCTGTATATATATTTGGTCCTGATTGGGTGACTCTCAACTTTGATCCTATAAACAGATGAGCTGAACCCTTGATTATTTCCATATGTTTCTTACCCTCACTTATTCATTTCCTTCCACCTTTTGCTATTCTGGTTCGCACATCTCCAATACCCCACCTCCTTTTCTTTCCCTCCATTGTTGGTTGGGGAGAAGAGAACAGGCTCATAGTAATGGAGAAGCAGGAAGGTGACAGAAATCAAGAGAGATGTTAACTTCATGTATTTATTGGACAAAGAGAGGCAGACTGACCTCAATGGGAGATGTTAAGTACTTGCCAAATTACTAAACTCTGACTGACCAATTCAGGAAATTGGATATTGTTTAGTTACTTCTGACTTTTTTAATCCTTTTGTCAGATGTAAAATTTCATTGCTTACAAGAAGTTTATAGTTAATTGTTATCCAGAAAATTATTTGGTTGTAGACTTGTATGCATCTTCCTTTACAAATAAATCTAGTGGTGTTTGCTTGGCCTGCTGGAGTACTTTTAGAGTAGATCTAGGGTGTTCTTAAGCTCGCCAAGCTCTTTGTGAGCTTAACTCCAAACCTATCGGAATCACTTCAAATGTCAAATCTAAACCGTTAAAACCAATGTACTTCAAATGTGTTTACATGTCAAATTTATAATTTTTGAATAAATTTAGTGTAAAGCCAAGCAGTCAAAATATGATTAAACATAAATGTATTAAAATTTACTTATAAACCTTCTTTTTTTATCGCTTGATTTCATACTAAATTGAGTCGAAAATTTATAAATTTGACATGTAAACACATCACTCGTGAAGTAGATCGGTTTCAACGGTTAGGATTTGTTGTTTGAAGTCATTATGATAGGTTTTGGAGTTGAGCTTACCAAAGAGTTTGGTGAGCTTAAGAGTACTCTAGTTCTACTCCTTTTTATGATGTGTCTGTTTGTTTTTTCATAGTTATAGGATTTTCTTTGTATTTGCTGCTAACTTTGGTGGTGTTGAGTTTTTCAAATAGTCTCTTCTCTATTTAAACTATCCAAAAAACTATAGAACTGCTTGTTCTGCTAGTTATATCCAAAGGCCTAAGTAGCTTTGATTATGTAGATAGATATTTGTGTTTTCATATCTTATTCTTTATTTGTTATGCTGTTATTGCAGATTGATGAGACGAATTTTGATTGTGATTAAACTTCAATATTATACGGCTGGTTGAGGTTTCAAAGTTGTACGAGGAGGTATCATTGGCAACAAAATATATCTTGTCCTAAAAAAAGAAATAAAGCAGTTAATAGGTGGTTAAACTATATATATTTTTTTTCATTGTTCTGAATTTTTTGTGTTGTCTTAGTATATGCTCAGAAGGTATTGGATTACTCTGGACTTAATGCTGTATATGGTTATTTTTTTCTTTCATCACTTTCTGTTTCTTGCAATTTTCTTACACATTTAAGATTGATATCTAATTTCAGCAGTTTGTGTGCTCGTCATTTGAATTAACAGTTCTACTGTTGCTTCATTCCTGATGATATCATGCTTCTCGCTGTGTGCATGTCTTATATCTATCCGTATTATTCCTTTCTATTTCAGTCAATGTACCCTGCTGAACTGAAACTAGAAATTCCCTTAGTACAATTATGATGTTTTAGATCAAATCTGAGAAAAAGGGGGTGCTGCCTGCCTGCCTGGCTGCATATTATTGTGGATCATACTTCAATCAAATGCTTGAAAACTCATCTGCCAGGTAACATAAGCAGTTTTTGTGAATCATTTCTCTCATTCTGTCCATGATCTTTTCTGAAGGAGATGTTGGTTCGGGTAATAGCTGCATAAGCTTAGCAAAATGGTTTACTATGGATTGAGTTTTTTTTTTATAAATAAAAGAGATATTTAGTAGTTAGGCACCCTGTTACATCAGGAAATATCATATTGTTTTACATATACTACATACTACAACCATTACTTCTTTCTGTTCATTTTTTTTTAATTTTTGCCTTTGGTGAATGAAGTGCAGGCGATACTGCATAATGTATAGTTTTTATTTAATATTGTGAGACCCAAAAGAGTACATCTTGACAGCAGGCCTTGTTATAAGTGGCTTTAATGTCGAAAAGAGTACATTTGTTTATGTTACGTTACTAGGTATAAAAAAAATCTAGATTTGAATCTACTATTTATTCAACAAAGTTTCTAACTTGATCATTCATATAAAAAAAAGGGTGATAAATGTTTTGTATATTAGGTAATATGCATAAATATATATGAATTCAAATTTAAATAATGTGTGGATGTCAAGTATAAATATTTTTGGGATGCACTTGAGTACAGGTGCAAAAATAATTTTTCAAACATATAAGAGGATACGATATTTCTCTGATAGCTTGGACAATGAAAGGGTATCAAACGTATCAGGGGATATCAGAGGAAAATGCTGATCATACGGTTGGGGAAGCTTGTCAAAACGAGTAATCATAAAAGCTATTGAATAGGTAGCTTCATATACATTTCACAAAGAGCTGGTGTGTATAATTTCCTAGAATTGTTGGTCTGTTTCCACTGGGGAAGTATTAGATAAAACAACATGAGAAAGGGCAAGAAAAGGAGGAAGCATGCGGCTTTGGGCTTAAAACATGCGGCTTAACTTCCTATGATTTTAAGAAGCATGGGCCTTGTTCAGCAATATTAGTTTAAAACCTTACACTTTGGGTTTGTTCGGCACCATGATTAAGAGGATGAGACCTTGAGGCTTTGAGAAGTTGATATTCACCAAGGAACTCATGTTGGCAGTATGGATGGAATAAAAATGTAGAATGGGTGAATAAAAACTATGTTTTACTTTATGAGGATAAACATAAAAATCAAATTACCATCAATATCATTTTTGACAGTATCAAATGGAACTTTTAGGTCTATGTCAGTTTGTATTGGCATTAAACTAATTAAATTTTGTTAAGCCCAATTTGTATTTACCTTGAAGCAGACAATTTTCTCTATTCTCCTTAAATCCTTTTTTGAGTCAATTATACCAAATATGAACCATGCATACCAGCGACTAATCAACTCTGAATCGGGACTGACATTTATATTTTTTTTCAGCTATGAATCATACATTAATCTGAAAAAAGAGAACTTTTGGATGAAAGAAAATACAAAAAAAAAAAGTAAAAAAAAAAAAAATGAGGCGGACTGGGCCCCTAAAAGAAGTACAAAAATAAAGAGGTTTAGTTGCCACACAGGTGCTACAGGTGGTTACGATTGATGTTTGCAAAAAAGGTAACTTGGTGGAAAAGTTGATCAGATCGAGATTAACAAAATTTGTATTGAACTGTCGCATCTATTAGGTAAGACATCAGCTAATTGGTTAATTAACAGGGCCCGCTCAATAAGAGCAGCTCATAATTTTGCTTTTGTCAAGTGTAATAATTCAAAAAAAATGAATTAGTACAGAATTAGCCTTTGAATCCATGCCGGTATTTATTTTTATTAATAATATTATTTGGATGAAACCAGAATGCTTGTATGTGTTTAATTTCAATAATAAATGTGTGAACTTAATTTCAAATTCATCGATCAGTTTCAAACGACAAATTTGAACCATCGATTTTAAATCTACTTGAAGAACTAAACATTTGTGCCCTAAATAAATTCAAAATATTAAAAAAATTATTCTAGTATGCTCATTTTTCCAACAATTACGAATTTATACAAAATGAACTCAACAAACTAAACTTCAGCAATGCATCGATGAGGTGAAATTCAACTTGGAGGAATAATAATAAGATTGAGACAGAATATCATGGGGAAGAGAAGGATAATCTAATCCATTGGATGGCAACGTTGCTTTGCTTCCCACAAATTAATCTGATCATCACATCAACTTGAAATTGTCGACTGAACTCTTTAATTGTTGTTTAACTCTAAAACAAATCCGAGGGATGCAACCACAATCGTGCGCGGTTATTGGGACCACACACGGAGTTGCTTGATCAGAGCCGTCCGATATGCATTAAGATTTGTGCACAAATGTTGATGACTGATATGGACTGCCTCTGATTCCTAGGACCACACAGAGTTGTGCAATTGAATACTACATGCCATCAGTATCCAAGCATATATACTATATATATCAGTGTTGTAAAAAACGGTCTTAATGGCCGATTAATCTGCCATTTAATCGTTAACGGTGGCCAAACCGTTACGAATACACTTAACGGATCCATGTTTGCAGATGAAAACGATTAATCGGCCGTTTAATCGTTAACGGCGGCCAAACCGTTACGAATACACTTAACGGATCCATGTTTGCAGATGAAACGATTAGTCGGCCGTTTAATCGTTAACGGCGGCCAAACCGTTACAAATATACTTAACGAATCCATGTTTGCAGATGAAAACAATTAATCAGCCGTTTTACCGTTTAATCGTCTGTTTATCCCGTTTATTCTCGTTTATTCCCATTTATTCTCGTTTATTTCAGTGAATATTTATTTTTAAATTTTTTTTTTCTGTGATAGCATGTGATAATAAGATTTATAAATTCTGTATTGTAGTTTTATTTGTGCTTGGATATACATCTAATATTTTTTTAATATATTTTTTCTTCAAACTTACTTTGAAATTGATTAATTCTTCTATTATTTATATACCATATATTTTTCTTACTTACTGATGTAATTTTTTCAATTAGTACGACGTGTTCATTTATGAAATTAAGTTGTTATCATAAACTAAATTAGTGATTTTATGTTGAAATGTTTCATTTCTTTCAAATAATATGTTATTAGTATTTGAAAAAGCTTAATTCTCAAATTTATTTTTTCATTAAATAAATGTGTTACTTACACATGTAAAATGCTTATGTGTTAAGAAGAAATAAGCGTCTGTCATGTTATAATAATAAAACTAAGTTAAATTAAGTTTATTTGATAAGTTTAATGAGTTAAATAAATTACTTTTAATAAATTATGATATATATATATACATAAATTTAATAAAAACGTTAAATTGTCCGCATAATTCTGATTAATCGATCACATACTGATTAATCGCTTGGCAGTACCCGTCCGTCCGACGACCGCATACCGTTATTTACAACACTGATATATATATATATATGCTTGGCCTATTAAATTTTTTTTTTTATCAATCATAGATATGCAAAAGGGAAAAGGTAAAAACACACCAATAGAAAAGAAGAAGATAAACGGACAGAGAGATATTTTTAACCAGGATGGAGTATCAAATTGTAACTCAAATGCCACATATTTTCTTTCTTTTTTTAGTCAAGAGCAGCCCCTTAATGCATGGATGAGTCAGACTTTACCTGTGTATAGCTTAAGGTAAGATTCTAATTATAGAATCTAACCTTTTCTGACTTTACTAAGAAAATAACCTGCTGCTGGAGGACCTTCTATGTCTCGAAAACCGGTTAGTTAGAGAAGACAACATTTTTCTTACATAGATTACATTATTATTTAATAAAGAAAAAATAAATATTTAATAGATTTTAAATGAGTTTTTAATAGAAAAGTCAATAAATTAGATAAATTTGTGAGTTTTTTTAAAATTTAGAAGGATAAATACAATATTATGAATTTTAGAGAAAGGAATATGTAATTTCAAGATTTTGAGAGATACATATAAAATTTTCCCTTAATATTTAGCTAGATATATGATTAAAAAAAAAAGAGAGGCGAGATTAAGCAACCTCGTTGGTATGCTGACACTTCAAGAGGATTATTTGTGGGTTGTCTGTTCTAGCTTCTGCCAATTTTTTTTGCATATTGTATATTTCCGTTTTTAAAGTCCGAACTGTCGATCCGAACCACTCAACATGATATCCACACTAAAATATGATTGGGGATGAAATTTTATAATTTTTGCAATTTTTTTACTATTTTTTAAGATAGGTACAAAATCACTGTATCTGGACCGTTGAAAAAAAATTATTTTCTGCCAATTTAAAAAAATAGTAAAAAATTTCAAAAATTATAAAATTTCATCTCCAAGCATATTTTAGTACGGATATAATACTGAGAGGTTCAGATCGACATATTGGACTTTGAAAATAAAGATATATAATATGAAGTATAAAAAACATGAGGTATTGAAACCCTCCTCGTATATATATATAACCTTTAAAAATATTAACTACACATTTCTTTTTTATAATTCATAATATTATATTTATCCGTGTATAATTAATAATATTAGTGAGATAGTCAATTAGGAACTGTGTAGGCTGTGAAAACTTTTTTCTTACTAATACAATAGTCAGTGGACGCCTAACCCACTGACCTTAAAAAATAATAATGTACAAACACTCGTATTTTTATAATTCATTAATTTTTCCATTAAAAGTAATTCCACACTCACAAAATCTCATTAACCATGATTAGAAAAATGTATTAAGTACACAAGTTTTATACAATATTGAAACATTTTTGTCTTTTTTTTTTTTTTTATCAAAATGTATGTAGATACATACAACATGAAAGAGGTATGAAGTGGGATGGTTTGATGGACATCTTATCACATTCAGTCTGATGTCTGATTGTAATTATTGAATCCACATTAAAATTAGTGTGCACTTGATATGTACAAGTTTTACTGTACTGTCCGCGCAACTCTCCATCATCCTCCAATTTCACATACAGGGGCGGAACATAGTGGTGGGGAAAGAGTGCTAAGCACCTCTTATGTTTTGAAAATTTGTAGTTTGGTCCATTAAATTTTGCAAATTTTATATGCATTAATATCTTTTAACCCCTTCTATAAAATGAAATTACACTATATTTGATTTTTCAGTTCCCAATCTCTATTTTCTAGTTCCGCCCCTATATGGTCCATATAGTGGTTTCATATAGAATTTTTGTACATTCAAGCTTAATAGCTTTGTTAGAGAAATGAGACAAAATGAAAGGGTATGTTAGTCTCTAATTTGCTAATAAAGGTTTTAATTAATCTTAATTTTTTTTAAAATTTTAATCATGGTTAACTTGAGTTTTTGGGTACATTTGGTATATAATTTAAAATTTTATTATGTAAACCCAAGAAATTTCATATTTTAGAATAATATATGTACTTAAGAAAATTTGCAAAAACATGTAATTTTGAGAACTTTAAAGAACATATATAACAACGCTCTTTAATTTTTACTTTTTTCTCCCACATATTCCATCTTTGAACATTCTCTTTGATAGTATAATAACCTTTAATATGCTTTTGCCTACTATCCCAAAGAAACTTGTACAACTTGTTTAATATTGGATTTAAATTTTCTATGACGAAATAAAATTTACGGTAGTGCAATAAATCATCAGGGTCTAGACGATTTCAATCATTTTAAGCATATCCATATATTTAATATCATAGAATTCAATTCTTAACGAGGGCTACATGACAAAATTAAGTGTGATTTATTGCCAACTAAAACCAAATTCTTGTTTTTCAATTTGATTGACATATATATCACATATGACCAGTGCATTAATATTCAAGTTCTCATGCGGTATTCGGAAGGCCGCCGCATACCGCATATACGGTATGCGGCCGAATATACAGAGTCTTATTCGGATTTATATATGAGGATTTTTTTATTAAATATTTAATCCCACAGTACTTAAATACAATAAGACAATATGTAGAGAGGTTATAAAAGACTTCTGAGTGAGACGCTTGAAGAGAACACCTATTTGGCGGGTCTGTAACTCATTTAATGGGTTATGGATTCAGATCCGGAACTCTTTTAATGAGTTTTAAATGTTTTTTAATTTTTTTAAGTATGGATTCAATATTCGGTCCGTATAGCTATTTTCTATTCGGCCGGACACTGAATAGGAATATACGGCCGAATATTCACCGAATAGAACCGAATATTAATACACTGCATATGACTGTCAAATTAGAAGAAATCCTGACCGTTAATCCACAATTAATTAAAGCATCATATAGAGCCGCTGACTTGGCGAGGATGATAGGACAGCTCACAACTCCACCTCCTTTGGGGAGTATTGACATTTCAAAGCCCACTAGTTTTATTTGATTTGTTTTCAATTAATTAGCGTTCAAAGATTTAGGATAAGTAAATTGTGGATGCCAATTGCCAAGTTCCTCTCCTCTCTGATCCTTTTATTTTGGTGGATCAATAATACATGCACTAAATGCACATATATGTGTCAAGCTTTGACCTTCAAATAAAAGGTGATGTGACTATATATATATTTATTTTCTACGTCGGCCCACTCTCCAACCTTCACGCGCTGTGCTTTCTCTCCGTTTCTCTCAGGCGCTTAACTAATTAAATATACCAGTAATTTACTGATCATGATATATATATACTTGCTGTCAATAATTCTGGCATTCAATTATTGAGACAGTACATGCATCTGAAAATGCATGTATTGTACTGTTGTTACCTGATCGCAGCGACAGTCATAAGTAGAAATATCAAGGTTCTAAATAGCGTTTATAGCATCGTAGTGGGAAGACAAAAAAAAAAGCTATAGCGAATAGCGAATAGCGTCGCTATAGCAGAAGCTATTTCAAATAGCGTTTTTTTTTTTACATTTCGTATATTCAATATTTGTACTAAATATCAACATTATCTAAAGTCTCATAGAACAATAAATAACACCAAAGTAATTAAGAAATTATAATATTCATATTGAACCCGTACAAAGTCCAAATTGCGGTTCAAAATATCCATAGTAATATCATAAACTATCGATTTTTCCTATTAAAAATATATTATGCATCATGATTCATGACATAATCTATTTTTTTTTTCTATTCAAATTTTAATTTCGGTTTGGACTTTTTTTCTATTCAAATTTTAATTTATATTCCCAATTTCAAATTAATTTATCTGTAGCGAGTAGCAACAAATTCAATTTTGGTTTGAGATTTTTTTTATCTTTATTTAAAACCCATATAAATTTCTTAAAAAAAAAAAAAAAAAAAAACCCATATTGTATAGCGGCCGTAGCGCAAATAGCGTATTTTGATGTCATAGCGTAGCGTTTGGAGTCCAAAAACGCTATAGCGCGCTATTTAGAACACTGAGAAATATACTGTCGTTAGTGACCTTTTGAAATACTAAAAGGTGAAGATGAGAGATTTATTTCAATTCAAGGTCTGTTCATAGAATCAGAAGCCACAGTTCCTTATCTAAGTTTGCTTTGGGCCAGAAGCGCATATAGATATATCATAATCTTTCAAAATCTGTAGATAATACAGGGCAAACAATTAAAGCAATTTGTAATAAATATAGTATGAATTTATATAATACATAAAAAAAAAAATATATGGTAAGTGAAAGATTGAGTTGACAAACTGTAAAATGGTCTTTGATATCAATTGAACAGGGGACCACCTGAAAGATGCTATGAAATTTATTCCCCATGGAATATTATAAATATTCTTTGGATCCTGACTTCCACATATGCTCAAACTGTATTTGTTCAACTTTCCAAAAAAAAATTGAGTAGCCAAATTAATATGCATAGAATAATGACAAAGTATATATTTTTGTAATTTTTTTCATTTGAAACCATAAGAGTTTATCATAGTACAGCTCCAAATCACTAGAACTATATCAGACAAGGTAAAAACATCCAAGCTGCTGTCTATACTGAGAAGCAGCAACCAGTATGCAAATATGCCCCTACACTTACCAAAATATCCTAACATAATCCAAAGGGCATAAAGCATCTAAATTAGATCAGTATCAGAAGCACACATATTACATACAAAACCAAGGGATTTTGTAATATTCATTAAATGTGCAATATAATAGACAAGTATGCATTATAAATATGATCATAATAATAAGTTTGGAGATTCAAAACAACAATTGTGCTTAATTTGTGCAACAGTTTACTATGTATTTGATGTTGGAATTGAGACGTCAATTCCAATTAATTAAGTTTGGACTACGTGTTATATGATTAATATATCACATACTGTCAATAATATTATGAGAAATAGTATAAGATATGCCTAAATGTGATTGACTGAAATAATGGCATAGTACGTAATTTCGCTAAGTTTTGGAGCACGAATGCATATAGAACATAATGTAAATTAATTATAATTGTTGATGGACCAATTATAATTAATTCAACTAATACTAGTGATAAATGTAAGAATTATTGTTTGGGCCTAATCAATTGATTGGATCAAGATACCAAACAAAATGGGCCAAAAATATATAACATTTATGTAAATTAATTATAATATGCATATATTTGATCAATTATATCAATCAATTATACGATTTGTTTGTCAGCCAAATATAATTAATTTGTATAATTGAATAGAAAAGGAAAATATGTTATGCATATTTGATTGATTACCAAAAATGCACAAACGAATATCTTTGAGAAAATATGTCATATATTTTGTATAATTTTTGACATGAATTATAAGATCTCTCAAAGATACATTTTCACTAGTATAAAAGGCGCTGGGTCTCCAAGCAAATCCGGGTAAGAAAATTTTTAGGGCACATGTGTTGTGCATAGCCACCTTATTCTCCCTCCATTAGAGAATAATACTCTTGAGCTCCGTTCGTGACTCGAGAGAGAAGAAAGGCACCAGGGCTTGCTTGGAGGACTCGAGAGCGTACCAATCAAGCACCATCTCAAGTCAACTCGTATCAAGTGAAGTTTGCAAGTGAGATTGCAAAGCATAGATCCAAGTAAGTAACTAATGCTTCCGCTGTGTATTTTAATTCTTTTTCTTGCGCGGAGTTTTGAGTTTAGAAATTGCAATTGCTAGTTAATTTAGGAATTTGGTATTTGGCTCTTTAACCTAAATTGAAATTGCACCCCTTACATTTGAAGGGTTCTTAAAGTAAGTCCGAGAATTTAATGTATGACAGTTGCACAAATTGTGTCATAAATAATTATAATGCATAATTTTCTTATGTATGACACACTTATTATAATTATAATGTATACTTTTTTTGCAATGAATTCCCGAATATTGTAAAATACACACTTATTTTAGATGTGTATTCCATAATAAAAAAGTGTGTATTTTACAATATTTGGGTATTCATTGCAAAAAATTATGCTTAAAAATATATAGAGATGAGTTTATGCGATAATTATTAATTAAGCTTGATATCCTGTCGACGTTACTTTTGCAAAGATACCTTATCCTAATTTCATCAAAATATTTTATCATATCATCAAATCCATGATGCTCTCTCCGTTTTTATCAGCAGAACTTGAAAAATATATCAACGGACGAGGCTAGTCCAGATGGCTTATTCTGGGTTAAGGCGAAACCATATTGGAATAAGTCAATAACTATGATCTATATCTGTACCAGAGTCAAACTTCTCTGTTTAATTTATTCCGGTGGCTTCATATATAAGACACTTTGCATAAGAATCTACAGTACTTTAAGCTAAATTTCCCTTGGAAACACACAAATACAAGTATATGATTGATAACGCTATATCGTATCGATATTTTTATAGGGTTTTGACTTAGGTTTTACTTGAATATCTCATATTTATGTTTATTTTGTATGAGAAATTAGTTACTGCTACATTTTTTTGTGTTTCATTGCAGGTTTAATGATTTACGACATTTTTACATCTATTGGACCAAAAATCAGGACAAACTGAACATTGACCGAAAAGTTGGATTTGTTGTTACGGACCGTATCAGATACATAATGTCCAATACAGTTTGTACCCAGGAGAAACACATTAAACTGCCAAGTCAGCGATCATGTGTGTTGAATACAATCTGTATCACTCTTGATACAGTCCATAAGGAGGTGCCCCTTTTTACCAAATTCGTAACAGTTGTTTGCAAATCTGATAACTTGAATTCCAACCATCTCCAGAAGTCCCTTGAAACCCATAAAAGACCCTTAATTAGACAGAAAGGACAAGACGTCTTTAGTTTTATTTTATATCTACTCTAAGTGAAAGAGTTATTAGATTTGGAGTGCTTCGAGAATGTAAGAAGGGTATCTATTGTAATGGTTATATCTTTCTCATTTCTCTTTGTTGTAATCATGTCTTTCATGAGCTAAATTATGATTCTTAGGGTTAGATAGTATACCGATCATGAAGTTTTAATTTAAGTTTATTTGGTATTTGAAATTGCTCTTGTTTGCTTTGATTGCTTTTGCGTTTTATGTTCATTTTTACTTAACTTTGATTGTTAGATCTAGTCCGCTATGGTGATGGTCACACCCAGATGATTGACGTTATTAGATCCACCGAGTTAGGATAAGGAGAATAAATATCTTAGATTAGTTGTGAAAACCATAGCAAGAGATACCATTAGTTGGAACAACAAAAGTAGACACGGGAGTCTTGAGATATGCAGACGAATGTCGCGTTCGATTGCCTCACCATGAGTACACCCAATAAAATCAGAAAGTATAGGCAAAGAACGTAGTAGTGAAGTCTAGAAATATTTGGACTAATCACAAGACCCATTGCATTTATTAAGACAAGTTTTAGCCAGACCTCTTGTTAGATAGATAGGCCGATTATGCCACAAGAGCGGGTAGTTGTTAAATTGAATTAGAAAGTTTCAAACAACATCTGAAAACCAAATACCAAGTAAGACCTTATTAAAATAGATTGAGTAGTATTGGTAAGCCAAAATCCTAGAAGTTCACTCTATCATCTTATTTTTAATTACTTTCTTTTTAGTATTTTCAGTAATTCTAAAAATCACAACACAACTCTCAAATTTCGGATTTCGTCTAACATTGCAAAAAGTTGAAATCTGATTGCTCAAGGTCTAAACACTTATTCTCTGCAAATCGATATCCGATTATACTATTCGATATGATATGCGCTTGTAATCCGACTCGTGAAAAAGATTGGGTTATAAATTTTATTAGCTATATATACGGATTTCTATCATCAATACGGCATACCATCTTTTATCAGAAATTCCTTAAAAAGTAAGTATTGACAAAGAACTGGTAATAAGTAAATGTGGTGCAAAGACTGAGCAACAATCAAAGATATGCCTTTTTCTGTAAAGGAAATTGGTAGAAAAATAAGAGTAGGAGAAACAATGGGAGGCTCCTTTATATGCACATAGTGGGGCATTCTGGAAAATAAATAGAAGAGTACAACATGTGTGCTATAGATGATGTCTAATCAAGGTTCTAAATAGCGTTTATAGCGTCATAGCGGAAAGGCTACAAAAAAAGCTATAGCGAATAGCGTCGCTATAGCAGAAGCTATGCCACATAGCGTTTTTTTTTACATTCCGTATATTCAATATTTGTACTAAATATCAACATTATCTAAAGTCTCATAGAACAATAAATAACACCAAAGTAATTAAGAAATAATAATATTCATATTGAACCCGTACAAAGTTCAAATTGCAGTTCAAAATATTCATAGTAATATCATAAATTATCGATTTTTTCCAAGGTTCTAAATAGCGTTTATAGCGTCGTAGCGGGAAGACTAAAAAAAAACCTATAGCGAATAGCGTCGCTATAGCGGAAGCTATTCCAAATAGCATTTTTTTTTTTTTACATTTCGTATATTCAATATTTGTACTAAATATCAACATTATCTAAAGTCTCATAGAACAATAAATAACACCAAAGTAATTAAGAAATTATAATATTCATATTGAACCCGTACAAAGTCCAATTGCGGTTCAAATATCCATAGTAATATCATAAACTATCGATTTTTTTCTATTAAAAATATCTTAAGCATCATGATTCATGACATAATCTATTTTTTTTTTCTATTCAAATTTTAATTTCGATTTGGACTTTTTTTCTATTCAAATTTCAATTATTATTCCCAATTTCAAATTGATTTATCTGTAGCAAGTAGCAACAAATTCAATTTTGGTTTGAGTTTTTTTTTATCTTTATTTAAGACCCATATAAATTGCTTAAAAAAAAAAAAACCCATATTGTATAGCGCAAATAGCGCTGTAGCGGACCGCTATAGCGGCCGTAGCGCAAATAGCGCATTTTGATGTCATAGCGTAGCGTTTGGGGTCCAAAAACGCTATAGCGCCGCTATAGCGCGCTATTTAGAACACTGATTTTTCCTATTCAAAATATCTTAAGCATCATGATTCATGACATAATCTATTTTTTTTTTCTATTCAAATTTCAATTTCTATTCTTAATTTCAAATTGATTTATCTGTAGCAAGTAGCAACAAATTAAATTTCAATTTGGACTTTTTTGGGTCTTTATTTAAAGCCCATATAAATTGCTTAAAAAAGCCCATATTGTATAGCACGCGCTATAGCGGACCGCTATCACCGCTATAGCAGCCATAGCTCAATTAGCGCATTTTGATGTCATAGTTTAGTGTTTGGGGTCCAAAAATGCTACAGCGGTGCTATAGCGCGCTATTTAGAACACTGTGTCTACTTAATTATATGGCTCGATCAACCCTTTTTTTTTTTAGAACTGGCTCAATCAACCTTACCGTAGCAGTGGCATTAAATCTATCTATCTATCACCTCGTTAGATTTGAGAAGCACATGTTATCAACAAGAATATATTGTAAAAAATCATTACGATAATTCAATTTCAAGACTTATTATTGCCTCTGTTTCCCCTGATATGTATCACCTCCTCATCCATCAAAAGAATTGATCAAATTGTACAATAATACATGAAGGAGAGAGAATAGTAGAAAGCAAAAAAGGAAAAATTTCTCGAATGTTCCTTTACCAATCAGAGAACTGCCTCCACTTAGTTTAAGGACTGGCTCCCAACAGTTCCAAGATTGAGAAATAGATAGTGGGGAGGTAGTATTACTGCTTTACTGGGTCCCTTCTTTCTCTCTCTTTCTCCTCTCCTATATAAAGGTGCTAGTATCACACCTATCTCAAACTAACAAAAAGCATCCCCACTTGCACCCTGAGTGAGATTGTTTAAGGAGGCTCTGATCAATCAAAATGGTTTGTTCCAGTTCTCTTAACTACATGTACATTCATGAATTATAGGAATGGTTGCCTTACTTGTCCACATTATTTTGGCATTAAATTAGATGCAACTGTACTAAAGTCTAACACAGATGAATTCCAATGTATGCAAGTAATGGAGATTCTAGACTATATAGACCTTGAAATGCATTTGTACACAGAGGTAGTGCTAAGGTTCTTACTTCAACTAGACAACCAAATGTGCAGTTGTAAATTAACCCAAACAGAAATTGGTTTTATATCGGCATGATTACGTTTAGAATAAGATATTGAAATTATGATAGTGTTGTCTCCATGCCAGCATGATATTTATCTTCCTGATTTTACACTAAATTCATCTACATATGCCTATGTATCTGACTGTACAGGAAGAAGGGAAGATGAGCTTGACGGTATCTGATGCGGTCAATTACAAAGGGTTCCCTGCTGACAAATCAAAGACTGGCGGTTGGATAACTGCTTCTCTTATTCTAGGTCTCTCTCTCTATATATCCCTCACAGAATTAAATAGCCTCCTATTAACTAGGTTTTCTTTGTTTCAGAGAAATTATTCTGGTAAATATTTGTATATATTTTAGTACTACAAAATTTGGTTCCTAAATATGAGCTATCCCCATATTAGTCAAAGATAATAAATACACTGTATAAAAGTTAATAATAAGATGACAAAATTGATCTCAAGTCCATGATGTTTCGGTCCTACCATGATTAACTGTCAAATTGTGCTGTACCAATTTGATTCTTGGGTCTTTTGTATAACAGTTTTTTGTGCTTTGACTTATTTCCACATCTTGTTTTTACTCCACTCTAGTTAATTAAAAACCTAAATAATCTCCATTAATAAAATACTAATATTCAAATTTCAACCTATAAAAGTATTAACCATAACAAGTTAAGCTTGGCCGAATTGTCATATTCTTTAAGTTCAGGTTCTCTATTGAATACGATTTGTGCCTTAATTAAATGCATGCTTTATGCTTTTATAGGAATTGAAATATGTGAGAGATTGTCAACAATGGGAATAGCAGTAAACCTGGTGACTTACCTGGTTGGCACAATGCACGTACCCAGTGCCAAATCAGCAAACATCGTGACAGACTTCATGGGTACTTCCTTCATGCTATGCTTGCTTGGTGGTTTCCTTGCGGATTCCTTCCTCGGAAGATTTCGTACCATTGCCATATTTGCTGTGATTCAGGCATTGGTATGTACTGTACTCGTACCCTCATAGAAACATCAACAATTAATCCTCACTAAAGGAGATCAAGTAAATTGTACACATACTAAACACGATGTTATGATAACAGGGAACAGGGTTGCTCTCTGTTTCAACAAAGCTGCCGCAGTTCCGCCCACCGCCATGCAATGCGGCCTCACAGAGTTGCCAAGAAGCAAGTGGCGCACAGATGGGAATGCTTTATCTCTGCTTGTATCTGATAGCACTGGGAACAGGGGGGCTCAAATCGAGTGTATCGGGCTTCGGCACAGACCAATTTGATGATAAGGATGAAAGGGAGAGAACACAAATGACCTTCTTCTTCAATAGATTCTTTTTTCTCATAAGCATGGGTACTCTTCTTGCTGTCACCGTGCTGGTGTACCTACAAGACGAAGTCGGACGAAGCTGGGCCTACGGTATCTGCTGCCTGTCCATGATCGTAGCCATTGTCATTTTCCTCTCTGGAACAAAGAGATACCGCTACAAGAAAAGTTCCGGGAGCCCAATTGTTCATATCCTCCAAGTGATTGTTGCCTCCTTCAGGAAAAGAAACCTTAAATATGACAACCTTTCCATCTTATATGAAGATCGTCCTGAAGCCACCAGAATTCCCCACACACAACAATACCTGTAAGTACAAATGTAGTATTACTTATTCTCCATGGACTTGACAGTTAATCGATGCTCTTGATGTATATCATTCATTTTCGGATAAAAAATTTTGTAATTTTTTTGTTGGTTAAATTTATATATGTAGTTTTTAG
>JAJGRX010000779.1:0-45470 GCA_025461125.1 Carex kokanica | reverse complement strand
TTTAAAACCAACATATATTTTTTTTTATATTTATTAGAATACAATCAGGAGCGTTAATGAGTACGATACAGATCAAGTATTAGTATTTTCATACATATATTCATTTGTTAAGTTAATGCAAATAAAATTATACTCATAACCTACCTATAAGAATTTGAATCGATGGTTAAAAAATAAATGAAAAAAATGAGTTATGTCATATATATTTGGATCAGGAAAATATTATATCATATCATATATGTCTTATCTGAATATCTATCTTCTATATTATTTTGTTTTACTTTATAAATTTTTTAAATATGAATTGGGGGTCAAGTTTATTTTTATAATTATCTTATAGAGTAATGAATACAAAATATCTTTATATTTTCTTTAGCTATATAATATCTGATAAGTTGATAATTTTTTTTTTTATCCAAACTTATCTTATTGAATACGATACAAAAATAACAGATAAAAAAACTGTCCACTCCTAAACACTATTGTCACAAAAAGCTCAACATGCCTAGATATCATCGTCATCCAAACGCCGGAGTTCTCCATTTACACAAAATTGAGAGATTATTCAGCTACATTAATGCACTGATACTGTACCAACTCTGTAACTGACGGCCGTTAAAATGTGGATTGTGGAGTCGCCACCCTTCCTCCCCAAGAAACACCGGTGATTTCACCACTTTTAAGTTTTAACCCACCGGTTTACCATTCAAAAAAAAAAAAAAAAAAACCGAACCCACCGTTTCCTCTTGCTTTTACCGACCATAAACAGTGGATAAGACGAATTGAATAGAGGGAGTTTATGCTACTTGAGGCTATAAATAAGGCACTACTGCTACAGAAGGGAATTGACATCCAAAGCTAAACCCTTGTCCCTCTCTCCTTCTCTCCTTCTCTCCTTCTCTCTCTGTCGTGTGACCTCTTGAATAAGGCATCTTTGTTTAGTTCGATTTTTAGGATTTTTTTGATAGAAAGAACAACAGTGATGGATGTGGCACACTTCATATTTGGGATATTAGGTCTCTCTCTTTACACCAATTTCAGAGTATTTTCTTTTACAACATTTTGAGACTATTCTTTTTTAAAACTAATTTTGTTTGTTTCAGGAAATGCAACGGCTCTGTTTCTGTTTCTTTCTCCATTGTAAGTTACTTTTAGTTAAGTTTTTGCACATAATTGAGTTATAGTTTATTTTTTATTTTTTTTACCTTTTTTTTTCTCTGTTGATTAAGGTATAATTAAGAATGCTGCCATGTCATACTTAAAAGTTTGAGCAAGAAATAATGCATATTCAAGCTTAATTACTATATCTGTTAATTTTTAACAAAAGTCTTCTTGAGGAACTAAATTGGATACATATGTCGTGCAGGGTCACATTTCGAAGGATCATACGGAGCAGATCGACCGAAGATTTCTCCGGCGTTCCCTACAACATGACTTTGTTGAATTGTCTCCTATCAGCTTGGTAATTTCTTTTTTTTGAGAAATTCTTTAGCTGAATTTTAATTGTCATAAGTTGATAGAATGTTTATAATTAACAAAAAAGAAGAAGATGATTTCAAAGAAGTCCTCTCAGACATCAATTTAGTCTACGTACCACATATATGAGCAAAAAAAAAATTATTCTTAAGCTCTTCAGAAGATTTTCCGTCGTATTTGAATTATTCTTCATAGATCATGTAATTATTAAAAAAAACGAAACTAATTTACGTGTTCATAGAAACCCCCCAAATTAATGTCACAGAATCTTTCCAAATGTTGATTTTACAGAACATAAATTAAGTTAAATATATAAGGCGAGCAACATCTGTGTTCTTAGAAGGACATGCATGCTGTCGGATTTGCTTTCTTTCGATAAGTTTTATATATGTTTCAGAGTTTTAATTCAATATTGTCCTGAATTGTTTGCATGAAGGTACGGCTTACCGTCATTTCTCCCAACAACATATTGGTCTCCACAATAAATGGCACCGGTGCAGTTATTGAGGCAATATATGTGATAATATTCCTAATATTTGCACCTCCTAAGCTGAGAGCAAAGATGTTTGGTCTGTTAATGCTAGTCATCTCCATTTTCTCCACCGTTGCGCTCGTGTCGCTTCTGGCATTACATGGGCAGTCTCGTAAGCTATTTTGTGGACTAGCCGCTACCATCTTCTCTATATGCATGTATGCATCACCGCTTTCAATCATGGTACTGTTATCTCATCTCGTGCTTATAATTCAATTGCTCCTGTTAATGCTGAATTGTTGCAAGAGGGGTGTTAATTTCTGTTTCTAATTATTAGAAAACTTATATAATAGATGATATTTTCGTGTTGTGAATAATAAAAGCTGTGGATTTAGGAAGAGACAGATTAATTGAACATTCATCAATCAATTTTTTTTTTTTTTATAAATAGAACACTACAAAATCTGTTAATAATAAAAAGCTCAATAATTTACTTTTGATTAGTTTTCTCTGAGGTTTATTTTGATCATTTGAATTGTAACAAAATTGCAGAGATTGGTGATAAAGACCAAAAGTGTGGAATACATGCCCTTCTTGCTTTCCTTGTTTGTATTCTTATGTGGTACTTCATGGTTCATCTACGGTCTCCTCGGCCGAGATCCCTTCATTGCGGTACAAATTTAGTTCCTAAATTATTAACTATTCTCCACTTTAATTATGTTTTTTATTAATTGGGTCATCCTGATATTATGAAGTATAATTAGCTCTGGTTGAATTAATATTAATAGTATTTGTTGAGTTTTAGTAATACAAGGGTGAACAAACAATGATCGTGTAAAAGTGCATTTTAAAAAAATGGCAAATTAATCATTCTTAATCTTTGATTAGTGTTTAGATAGATTTTAAATGTGAAAGTCGTCATTTTGCAGGTGCCAAATGGTGGTGGGAGCTTTCTTAGGAGCACTTCAACTTATATTGTATGCAATATATAGAAATAACAAGGGAAATGAAATAGGCGCTAATGACGGTGCGAAAGACTCGTCGGTTGAATTGGAGCAAACCAAGCACAGCGATAACAAGAATATGGAGAAATCAAACAACCAAATTCAACAGAAAATGGTTAGCCAGGTGTAAGATTGCAAACCAAAAAAAAAAAAAAAAGTCAGGGTCTATTACATTATTTACCTTGGAGAGAGTCCTTTGCAACTTCAATATTTGTGTTGCAGTGCTTGCAAGTTAAATACTGTTGTATCTTTTACCCTAATTTCAAACTATATATGTTTAGACAAGGCATTAGAGTAACTCAGATCCTCATTTTCATCAAAGAAAAAGTCTTGTGGCAAAACTAAGAATCCCTATGATTTCCTGGGAGTTGTTTACCTTGCAAAGTGTGATTGATTTTTTAGTTGACTTTCTCAGGATTTTTATGTGTGTGTTTCTCTATTCTCATTTCTTTCGGCCCAATTCATTAAAAGCCCATCAACTTACTGTCACATGCAAGTTAACCTTCAAATTTAAATATCGGATTGATCTTTCGTTATCAGTTTATTACAGTCATATAGTTAATACTAGTTGATGATAGGATATTGGTCGACCCATGAATGGAGGAATCCGTATCACCCCAGGTAACCTGACTTGGGTAATTGAGATGCAAGTGATAAATTTGGACTCTTCTTTTAAATTTGCACGAATCTCAAAGCAAATCCATTATAGTTTCAATAGGTATAGATTGAGTTTGATCCGGCTGAAATTAATCTGGGTCGTCCGTTTTTTAAATTGCACCTCAGATGGATCTTGAGCGTAAAATCGATGATTTACCATTCACTTTCCTATCCTTTTGTACAAAACCGTACTTTAGTATTTCACACCATCCATCGTGAATTCGTGATCGTGTCCTTGGAGGAATTCTTCTGCGAATCCGCTAAGAACCTGGATCGAGACCTAGAGCCCATTTGGGCAAGCTCGGACCCACAGCGGGCCCGATAAGATTGGACCCTTTTGAGATGTAATTAAGCTTTCGGCCCACGGGCCTGTCACGAATTAATTGTGTAACAAATAATATACCACCCGAGCCCACTCTGGTTCGGACCCGTCAGTTCGGGTCAGAAAAGGAACATTTACCCAAACCCGGACCCAATTCTGCTTCCTTCTCCGGAAGAATGAAGCGTGTGATACAAAAGCGTCGACTCCTTGGGCGGGAATAAACGCAAGAATAAGGATAACTAACGATCGGGAATAAGGAGGAGAAGCCATGCCCGTCGAAATGCCCAAGGGGCTTCCGTTCGCGGTGGACACGTGGAGCTCTGAGAGCGATGGGAAGCGATACCACTTTCTGAGTCACGCCCACCGGGACCACCTCGCCGGTATCGAGTCCCGAGCCTCGTATCCGATCTATGCTACACGTGTCACCATTACCATCGTCCTCAATTATTACCCTCGGGTTATTTTTCTTTTCCAATCTTTATCTTAAAGTATTGCGATTGGAAGAATTCATGTAGCAATCAAAAAGTTAAGCTATTGACTTGTCCCTATATTTCTAATTTTGTGTTCTAAGCTTGACGGGCAATTTTTGTGGAGATTAGGTGGGGGACACATTAATCATAAATGATGCAGATGGTGATTTTTCAGTCACGGTTTGCGATGCTAACCATTGTTCTGGTATTTACTTGTTTCCTGCTTACATTGTGAATTTCTCTCCGGCTTTTATTTGATTCGACCACCTTGTGACTATTGTCTAATTTAAGTTGAATTTGGTGCCATGTGTAACTAAAAACTAAGTTGGGGAAGTATATTGCCCGTATATTTAATATTTATTGTCGATAAATACTTCATCTTGTAAAATATGTGATAACTATGGCCAGCACACACTGGCACCAAATCTGACCGGGAGGGTCCTGTACTGATATTTAAGCAGAGTCGCTTTATTTTCAATAAGCATTACTCCCCTAACTGGTAGTGAATTTGAGTGACTACTGGTCTCTTACATGATGGTGAATTTGAGTGAATTTCTACTTTTCTAGTATCGAATCAGATGAAGCATCAGGATGATTCAATTTCTTATAGTTCAGGTGCAGTTATGTTTATATTTGAGGGGCGTTTTTGGAAATATTTTACACACTGGTGATTGCCGGCTTACTCCTGATTGCTTACAAGATCTTCCATTAAAATACGTAACAAAGAGAGGGAAGGAAATGGTGTCTCAGTTTGATTTTATTTTTCTTGATTGCACTTTTGGTAGATGCTTTCTCAAACTCCCTACGAAACAGTCAGCAATCCAACAGGTATCAATCTCTAATTCTTAATGGATGCAATGTTAGGTTAAATGTAGATAGTTGCATGGTGTAGGGTAATCTGATACTTTCTTGTGTTTCCATTTTGCCAGAGAGAATAGAATGTTAAAAACATGTTTTCTTTATGTCTTAATGAGTGCTTGTTGAATGACTATTGGTGAGCTGAGGTCCATTGTGTTAAATTGAAGATAAAATGAAAAGGTTATAGATAATGAAGTAAAATATGGTTAATTTAGGTTTTAGTTTGCACACAAATGCACAAATGATAGTTAGTTGAGGGCAGAGTTGCAGAGCTGGAACTGCAGCATCTTAATTGATGTCTAGAATGCCTGATTTTAACAGTTCTTTACCTTTTAGGGATTAAATTGCAATTTTTTAATGCATCAGTAATTGCAGGTGATAAATTGCATCTGGAAGCACCACATGCCCCTCTTGTGTACCTGGCATGTGATCTCCTAGGCCTGAAGAGATCCTAATCGAAGTATCCAGAACATTTGGCTCTAAAATTTTTGTTGACCAGTCAACGTCCCCTGATTGCTTTAACACTCTTGCTCTCACTGCTCCACATGTAGTCTCTAATGATCCATCCTCTCGCTTCCAGGTTAGTGCAACCTGTTAGGGTTGGTAATATGTTGGGTGTGTTAGCATTCTGTTATTTGTATAACTGGCTCTGACAATAATAACTATGTATAGTAAAGAGAAATAACCTAATCTTTATTGCTTATTGGTAAAAAATAATTAGGGTCTGATACCCAAACCATAAATTACCTGCTCCCTTGGTTTATACAATTTTGGGTTCTCAATATAGGTCAACTGGTTAGGTTGCATCAAATGCTGACGGCCATAATCTATCTAACCAATTTGCTTTCTTTTAAGGTAGTACGGTTTCAGGGACTGTACCAAAGAGCAAGAGAAACCCTAATAAATGCACAAATCAACCACCAGCCAACACCACTTTTCATCAGACCTTCCACCCAGTGGTATGCAAGCAAGGCTAGGGCCCACACACTCAGCCTAACAGAATCCGAGCAGGATGAATTTGGTGTATGGCATGCATGTTTCTCTATCCACTCTTCACGTGAAGAACTGGAATTGGCACTGCAGCTTCTTCAACCAAAATGGGTCATATCCACAACACCACCTTCTCTGGCCATGGAGTTATCATATGTGAAGAAGCATTGTTTTACAACTCGTTGGATTCCTGATGACCCGTTATGGAAGATTTTTAAATTTTCGTTCAAAAAGACCATCTTGGATCCTGCTTTAGCAAAGAATGAGATGGTACCTCTGCCGATTTCGATAGATGATGTTCCAGCTGAAGTATTGGAACCAGTTGAGATCAAATTAGAGTTAACCCAACCAATAACATTATTTGGAAGAGCAAGATTTGGTATTTTAGATGAATTAGTAACAACTGATGAAGAGAATTCAGAATAATTTCTCATGAAATTTGTAACTTTGAATCTGATGGAATGAGTCTAAGTGAAAAGAGCACCATGGAGTTGCATGTAGATAAGCAAGCAAAGAATGAGCAGAGAAAAAATTATGGAGAAAAAAGCAGTAAAGAATTGCAAGTTGAAGATGGAATTGATGAGGGAGAAAGTACAGAGGAATTAGAAAAGGAGAAAAAGGATCTAGGAGTTGAAAGGGATAGAAATTGCATTGGTTCATCAAAGGAGTTGAATGAAAGCTTGAGACAGCTTTACAGGTCAAGAAATGTACCAGTACCAAGGCCCTTGCCCTCATTGGTTGAGTTGATGGAGGCTTCAAAACGGGTAAAGATAAGTCGTAAATCATTAAATTCATCATATAGCATTGAGAACTTGTAATTTCACTTTGTTCATTTATGAGAATTTGGTTGTTATAAGGTGCTGTTCTAGCTAGTCAATTTTTTTTTATGTTCATACTTCATAGAGAAATATACGTACAGATTGAACATTTGTAAAACAGTTTGATACATAAAAATACTATGATAAGCAATGACTAAGTTAGTTCTTGATTTAGCTTTCTGCTGAAAAGACGCAACTAATTCTGTTACTATATAAGTCATAAAACAACTGATGTTGTTTCGAATCATTTTCTTTTTCATGCGTCTAAACTTTGGTTATTTTATACTGAACACCCTCTGCCATATGCATGTGTTTGTGCAATCAGTTTATTCCAAACAAAATTGAAATAGATTAGATTAGATTAGGTGTGAAATTTTGCGTCGCTTCAGTTGCATTTAGTTGATAATAATACTGTGCAGTTAAGTTTGCGGATTTTTTTTTTACTTCTTATTTTATTAGAGGAGGGTTCAAAAGCCTTCATTTTGTTTGCCTTCCATCATGTTTCTATTTTTGAAAAACTTTAATAACTAAAAACTTAAAAGTTAAAAGTCAAAATAAAACCGTTAGATATGATTTATATAATTTTATCTATGCATGTGTAAAAAATTATGATATTTCAACTTTGTTTTGGTTGTCATCAAGAGCTTGTGAAAACGTACTAATGTGGATAATTTTAGACGTTGATTTTTTAACTTATTGATTCACATAAAAATAAAACCAAAATGTGATAATTTTTTATGAGCACAGAGAAAATAATATAGATCACATCTAACGGTTTTATTTTGACGTTTATGATTTAAATTTTGAGTTATTAACATTTTAAAAATGGAGACATGGTGGAGGCATTTGAACCCTCCTCATTTTATTATACCAACTAAACTTTTTAGTAGAATTACATATGTAATAAAATAAAAACATATGAATTTAAAAATAAATGTAAAAGAACTTTTAACTTAAAATTACTCTAAAAAAACTTATAATAAAAGTAATCATTAAGAATTCTAAATGTATTCAAATTCAGAGAGAAATTTATGTCAGTAATTTTATATCATGCTTAGGTGACACAAATAATAAGAACAACAAAAAGTTAGCATTGATAAAGCACAATGCATAATTAAAAACAAATGGTTTAAAAACAAAAATTATACACAAACAGTCTTCAAAGAAACTAAAAAACGTTTGGAAATATTTTCTTAGTATCATAAATCTTCTGTAATGCAGTAGAATACAATAATAAAAAGATTTGATAATACAAATAAAAACATATAATTAACTAAATTAATACATCCATTTTTTTTAAACAAAATTTAAGATATAGGAAACAATTAAGCAAACAAACTGTGTGCTATATTATACAATATATTTTAAATAATATCTTAAATAGATACTCAAATTTATAGAATCAAAACGAAGAAAAAACAGAAAAGTATGTTTGCTGTGTAATTTAACACAATTTTAGTTCAATCCTTTTGTGTGGAAAAAGCCCCCTCCCTGATCAGTTGTATGATTTGAAGCTCTTTAGTGCTTTGTCTTTTGTTTAACAATCTGATATGTGTCTTTTGTTGCTTGAATTTGTGCCTGCTTGTTTGTAATGACTGACTTTGCTTTAGGTTTCAGGTTAGTACCAGTACTGGTATTGCTGGTACACAAAACAGTTGGGGCTAGGTTTGTGATGTTGCTAGCTAGTTGGTCTTTTTTTCCTATTTTCTGTTATGCTGGTTTGTAAAATTCTGAAAACTGGTTCCAGATGTTTGGAATCATGTGTTTTCAGGCAAAACACTTTATGGTTTCTTAAAGAAATCGGTGAGTTTTAACCCACTTTATATAAAAAGAAAATAAAATTAACACAATTTTATATATTTTGAAGGTTCAATCACTAACAAAATAGATAAATATCAAAATTGTTGCATAACATATTCAATATTGAACTCATTTTGTTCACAAATACGAGGTGAGTATTTATAAGACAGCATATGAGATATCATCAGCAGGAAATAAGATATCAATACGTGTTAGGTAGCGAGTGCGATAAAAAATAATCACACCGCTTTTCATTAGCTTTGTTGCATAAATTTTTTTGTCTAGAATAAAATCTTTTAGTCTTGATAATAATTTTTTTGAAAAGATGGCGTTGCATAATATATTCAATATGTGGTGTGAAATTTACAAATTAGGAGCTACAACACGGAATTCCACAAGGACATAGACACAACCGATCCAGGGGCATATCGAAACAAAATCGGATTTTTTTATTGGTTCAGTAAAGAAAACAATTTAGGAAGCTGACATGAGTACCCACGCTACAGTACCTGCACTGTACCCACACCTAAACTGCCATAACTGTTTGTGGGGACCGCAACTATTCCAAAACTGTAATTTTGTTTTACAAATTTAATAGTAATACTGTCAAGTATATAGGTCAAACAGGACAAGTATTTATACCTATACAATGAATTACATCTGATATATGAATTTTCCTAAAATAACTGTACCCGCACTTTTTTTTGAAAAATTCTCATGTTGTACCCGCATTAGGGGATCACTCAAACGGCATGTGGGGACCGCAACTGTTCCAAAACTGTAATTTTGTTTTACAAATTTGGATACTGTGAAGTATATAGCTCAAACAGGGCAAGTATTTATACCTATACAATGAACTACATATGATATATGAATTTTCCTAAAATAACAATGCGGGTACTGTAGCGCGTACAGTGCGGGTATAGTGCGGGTACTGAAATAATTATTCAACAATTTAAATCATTTAGATCACTTACTGAAAATGTCGAAAAAATATTCGGCCAGTAAAATTCATCCTGGTCAGCTTTTTTTTTATTCGGCTGGTACTATTCATTTCGGCCTATTTGCTCTTACAGTTAACATATATAGTTAATTCGGTTAATATTGTAAGAAAATAAATTCTGAAATATAATAAATGTATTATACCTATAAAAATAAATTATATTGATATTTTGACAATCAGTAAAATAAAGATAAACTTAAAATTTCGCATTATAATTATTATTTATATAATAAATATAGTATACCTATAAAAAATAATGAGTGAGGCTATGGTACTACACATAGTGCATATTGGTCCGCACTATGGACTTAAATCTTCGGTTTGAAAATCCTAATAGTCGATCCGAACCGTTCAACATGGTCTCCATATGAATATGTACTTGTAAACTAAATTTTATATATTTTTTAGAATTTTTATTACTATTTTTCTAAATGGGTGGAAAATTATTTGATCTGAAAATTCTGGACCATCTAAAAATAGTAAAAATAAAATAAAATAAATGTAAAATTTAGTTTACAAGTACATATTCATATGGAGACCATGCTGAACGGTTCGCGGATCGACCATTAGAATATACTAGTTATTTAAAAAAAAAAAATCTTTTATGCATCAAGGGTGTCATGCGATTGTAAAAAAAAAAAAACTGTGCCAGCAAGTTCAACAGAGAGAGAGAGACGCGTGCGAGATGGATTTCTTATCAGCAAGTTTAACAAAGAGAGAAGAGTCGCCGACAGAACAAAAAAAAAGGAAAGAGGGAGGAGATCGTCTTTGTGTACCTCTGACTCCCTTTTGCTCCGTCATCTGGAGATCATAGAGAGAAAAGAAAAGAGGGAGGAGATCATCTTCTGGAGCGGTGGAGCGGAAGAGAAGAAAGCAGAAAGAGAAAGACACGTTCAGTGCGTCAGGAAAGGAAAAAGATTGGAAAGTAAGAAATGCGTGGAGAAGAAAGAAAAAAAAAGATACAATTTTCATGTGATTTAATATGTGGCGAGTTAGTTATAATTAATTTCAAACTTATACACGAACGGATACATAAAATGCATGCATAATATCTCATATTCAACGCAATAGTTTACAACAGTTGACTTTGCTGAATGGAAGGCTGAGATTGTTTATGGACATTTACACCATTCAATCATCTTTATTTTAACTTGCTATTACAGAAGTTCTGATAATAACTTGAAGTTTATGATTATTGTTGGAAAGAAAACAAAAAACTGGCTGGGATAATTGATCCCGCCGTGCTACATTTCCACAATTTCCAAGAGTGAAGGTACGGATTTAATTTATTATTTATTATTGTTGTTATTTGTTATTCTTATGAATAAATAAAAATCGGACAAAACTACTCACTGGTCACTGCTCAGCGTTGGTCGTGATTAGGCTGCCAACTTGCCAAGCGCGTGCGGGCCTCACGTCTGCCACGCACGAACCACGTGTGACCACGCAGTCTGGGCATCACGATTCTGCGT
The DNA here is from genome assembly GCA_025461125.1 of Carex kokanica. Lineage (NCBI taxonomy): Eukaryota > Viridiplantae > Streptophyta > Magnoliopsida > Poales > Cyperaceae > Carex > Carex kokanica. Next base: position 34,128 of record JAJGRX010000779.1, on the reverse strand, counting down.
ATAAGGGCCTCTGTGCTTAATTGTAAAACGAGTCATTCTAACACACTGTAAGTCTGGAACCGTAGTTTTTAATTGTTGTATCTGGAGTTTGCACCACATAAATATATCCAAAAAACAATAAAAATTCAAAGATGCAAACTGTAAACCAAACAAAACAGAATTAAAGCATAATTGAATTAGGAGCTGAACCGAATTAAGGAAGTCAGCGTGATTTGGAATTATTTTAATAAATAAAAACTACAAGTGGCTACGCTAATATGCATATTACATTATTGAATAATTATTTGAGTACCTTTACTCCGGTACTCTTAAAATCTCCGCATCTCATTTATAGAAATTATGTACTATGGTCCTCACTAATTATTATTCTAAAAAGATATTATATGGTCCCCACTAATTATTATTCTAAAATTCCTGCAACACTCTTCCTCTATGATCTCCACTAATTATATGGTCCCCCTTTCTCAGTCCCTGCACTCATCCTCGCGTCAACTTTCATAGATATAAATACTTGGAAGATAAGATATTAACACTAGAGAAATAATATATTAATAGTTTGATGTGTAACTTGTTATTATCATCCCTTTTTCAGTCCCCCAATCGTTCCGCATCAACCTTCTTCTAATGAAATAGTGGGGACCCTGTATCACCACATCAATCTTACCTAATCGTTTCCGCGTCAACCTTCCTCTAACAAAAAAAGTTTACCACATAGGTATAAATACATCAGTGCAAAGATATAAATATTTGCAATACTTGATATTAATTTTTTTAGACGTCATTTAGTGTCATATGTAAAAAATACTTGCACGCCGAGGTATAAATACTTGTGTGGCAATGAGCCCGAAAGTACGTCATCATGGATCTCATTTGAAAGAGAAAATTGCGTAGAATACATTCGTGGTTTTATATTCGCAAAATTCCTCACAGATCGTCAGAAATATGGATGAGATTGAACAGCGAAAAAAAAATTCACCTCTAAAAATGTGTATGGTTCCCCATGTAGTTTGAGTAGTCCCCCCACAAGTATTTATGGTGCAGGTACGTTTGGGATATTTGATTGGGGAGACAATTATTTAGTAAAAATTGTTCACCTAATAGGTATAAGTACTTCCGTACATAGGTATGTATATATACTTCATTTCATATGTATTAATACTTTAGAAAAAAAATTATGTACTGGAGTTTTTGTGGTCCCCCCAACATAGTTATGGTAGTTATGGTGTGGGTACAGTGCAGGTACTGTAGCGCGGGTACTGTTATCAGCTTCCTACATTATTACGGATGGATCCGTACTAGGAATTAATATCTCTTTTTTAAAATTCAAAAAGTTAATTTGAAATAATCGATTTAAACTGCTAAATATAATCTTTATATCTAAATGTTGTAAACTAAATTTTATAGTTTTAGAATTTGTTTACTATTAATTTAGACAAGTAGAAAATCACGGCTTTTGAATGATCCACAATTCTCAAATCAAGTGATTTTCTATCTATTTAAAAAAATAGTAAACAAATTCTAAAAAATATATAAAATTGATCTGCAAATACATTTTCATATGAATATCATTGTTATAGATATATGAATCCATAACACGGCCGTCGTATAACATGCATATTACCATAGCCTCACTCAACACTACAACTCAACTTATAATCAAGAGAATATCATCATTATGGTTTATAACATCACAAGCATAAAGAAATTACTACTATTTTTGTTTTCAATTATTTTTCTTTCAATAATAATATTAATTACTAAAATGAACCAAACCCATATAAATTCAGTATCTGAAGCAAACAAAGAAGTGAAAAACTGAGTCTTCTTTTCTAGATAAACTTGTCGAATTTAATATAAAAAATAAGAGAATGAAACAACACCGCAACCATTAAAGACATGGAAGGAATCAAAGCGGTGACAGAAGTTACGTAGGATTTTATTGGATAGCTTCACAAGTTTTGTACAACTAACAATTAAAATACAACTAATAATGAAATATACAAGGACACTGCAGCAAGTCTTTTCATTAACTTTAGCTAACAGACAAAATTATAATAAAAACCGCTCTGATTCGGTTTAATTTGGTCAATGCAGACATCTATCTAGTAACAGTACCACACCATCATCCATCATAAACTAACTTAATAAACCAACCAAAAGACATCAGGCTCGGTTAAAAAACGATACACTGTCAATATGAGTTCTGATTTTCATTAAAGATGTATTTTACAACAGGAGACTAGCTAGGGGCATTTTTCAACTCCATGGATCGTCTATTTCCAAGCCGAGGCAATTACCAAAATTTTGTTCTCCCAGCCGAAATGAAATGAACCCGGTTCCTCCTCAAACCGATATACCGATCACAATACGACTTGAGCAGAGTTCTTATGTTTGTAGCAACACTAGAATTAAATGGAGATGAGACGAACCCGGCCATCATCATCCTAGCCTTCCATTTTCCCGCTGCTTCATACCTTTACATAAATATAATTTATTGACATGGTTATTTTGAAGTCCAGGTACATTTATGCAAAAAGGTCATTAAGGTTCACAAAAATACCATTTGGTCCCTGAATTAAACTGTGCTAACCAAGGGAATTTTTTATAATTAGACTACGGAAGCGAAATTTAATATTTTATGAAAGGGTAATTTAAAAACGTAGTTTTCAGAATTGGGGCTTATGTATATCTAAATTAGAATATGAATGCCTTCTCCAGACTAATGTGTTTTTAATTGTTCTTAAAAAAAAGAAAGACATAAGAATTACCTCTCAATTCTGTCAGGTCCTTCACAGGCCACAATATTAACAATATCACGTGCCAGACACTGTCTCTCAACATTCAATCTATCGGCACTATCTCTCGGTAGAGGTTGCATCAAGTGATTCAAAAAATTGCAGAATAGTAGTTATACACCTCCACAAACTATTTTACAATACCAGATTGATGTCAGTAACATTTTTCTGGAAAACCATATCTATTGCTTTGGTCCTTTCAATATTAGAGTTGTTTGGATGGTTTGCACATTTTTGGAATAGGAAATTTGTAGGGACTGAACTTTGAAAAAGCCAATTCCAGAATTGTTGCCAAGTTTTTCAGAAGTAGAAGACAAATTACCATTTTGATCCAACTTTGGAAAGTACGGGAAATTTTAGGAACAATAACTTTAAGGAGTTCATGAGGAAAAAGAAAAAAAAATGATTCATTTCATCTTTTTTTGTAGTTTCAATGGATTATTATTTTGTTCACATTATGAGTGAAAGTGAATAATTTAGGTTAAAATTTCACAACTTCAAACATTTTCCAATCCCAACATCCATTTATTTTTTGTCTTAAAATTTTCCTGAAAGCAAAGAGAAATATAGCCCTTAGAAATAATGTGAAGTAAATGAAGGGAACAAACAAAAGAAAAAGAAAAGTAAAGAAGTAGAACACAAGAAAAACAGAATAACTCTGACCAATTCCATGATGAAAAGAAGAAAGAAAAGACTTTGAGAAAAAAAAAAAAAAAAACTCTGACCAATTCCAGAGCATTAGACTTCAGCATTTATGGAATGTATGGCAATATGTAATTGGTCACACAGTAAGAAGGCAAGGTTCAAGGTACTTGAGGCATTTTATTCTCAAGAAAGGAGTAGGAGGCAGTGATTAACAGGAGGGGTATTTGCGCATATTTCAGGAAAAGTTAATTTGCATAGACATGCAGGAATTTCCAGTAAAAAATAAGAAATAAGAGATGGGGCTTTTTAGGAATTAAGCATTTTTAAAATGCATAATGGAAACCAATTGTTTTCTCAATTGGATGTGTACTTTTACCATTTAGAAAGGAACAGAACTCCAAAATAACCATACCTAAAATAAGAAGTGCGGTATTACCTAGTATAAAAAGGTGCAGTATTGGCATTGACATCCTGCTCCACAACTGTAACAAGCTTCGGCCTGAGACCCTTAACCATCCTAAGCAACCTATCCCTCTCATTTACCGTAGAAACACTCTCATCAGGCATGTGGTGCAACTGAAACGCGAAATTCACAACCAACGCTTCCCCCCTCCTACATTCTAACATCCCAGGGCCGATTTCACCAACCTGGCCTGCTATCGCCTGAAATTCAAACTCGATCTTACAATCCTCGGCAAGCTTCTCTAACCTCTGGCCAATAATCCTCAATCCACCGATCTTCCTCTGTACTGACTCAGGGTCATCAATGCCAGTAATGCGCAGCTTTCTTGGTTTGTTAGGATGGGAAGCTAGTGCCTGAATCAGGTTGATATATTGGGTTCCTTGGTTGATATCGAAATCAATTATGTGCAACTTTTGTTCACCTCTGCATGCTTCGATTATCGCATAAGTTCGCGGCCATGAAGCCGAAACGGAAGCACGGGCACACTTCAAAGAGGATTTGCATTGCCGACAGCTGGTACGAACTGGGGGGTTCTCTGCATTTCAGGGCCTTATAGATGCCATTGCCCGAGGTTTCTATCCGGGCTGCCAAACCCTCGTTAGGTAAGCAGCCAGGCGCTGAGGCGGGTCACCTTGGATTGACACTTGTTTCTTAGCTCATTTATTATGTTATTTGCAATCACTATGCTCCCCTCTGAAATTGCGGCCGCGCAATCAAAAAGCAATTGTTTAGGGTGTGGATGCCTCTCCATTGCAACTCACACTTGACTCCGAAGATACTCTTTGGAGAAGCTGGTGCGGGTTGTATTTCCTTAATGGATGTCTCCCAAACAGGTTCTCGGTCGAGATCCAACACCTGGTATGGATCGATTAAATCGGTATCAGCATCACCTAGTAAGGCGTGCTCTAGCTCCTGAAGCTTCAGCTGAATATCATCCTCATCAAATTCCAGATTATCCATTTGAATATCGAAATTCGGGCAGTTTTGATTGTCTGAGACCAACACTGACTGCGGGCTCTGGTGTGATATGTTTGGAGCTGCTTATCGAATTATTGAAGGAAGAACTTCCGTCTAGAATTATGGGAGAATTGTTGAGTTTGCCATTAGTTGGTGGAGGTTTGAGGAGACTTGGAGGTCATAGAGGGAGCCAGGAATGGAGGGTTCAGATGAGTTTGGAAAGTGGCGATGAACTGGAGATGTACGGTTCGGTGTAGAAATCGGGGCTGTATGTCTCCAGTCCATAATGATATAAACCTGACCGGTTTGGAGTGCCTTTGCGGGTATAGAGGTTGGACCCGCCATAGGCAGTTGACTCGGTTGCTGCTCTTATTAGAGACATAATTTTGCTTTACTTCCCCTCTTTTTGTTTCTCCTTCTACAATTCTCTACTTGTTATAAAATTTCCCTGAAAAAAAAATTGTTACTGAAAAGGAATTTGAGTAAAAGATATGCAACCTGAGTTTAATTTGATTTTATTACAGAAAATCTCACACATAAATGAAGGACCTGAATTAAAAAGTTAACTTTTGTTGAACTAAATAAGGAAAAGAATTCAAGGATAGGTGATAGAATCACAACTCCTCTAGGATTTAACTGTGGAATGACAGGAAGGGTCTAAACGAACAGCAAATATATTCTCCAGAATAAGAGAGAATAAAAACCCTAAAAATTTAATCAATACCTCTTCAGACTTCACTTTTCTCTCTCTCTCTCTCTCTCTCTCTCTCTCTCAATTCGTGGTCATATTTGTCAAATTCTCCTACCAATAGTGAGGATCGCAACTTAGTAACCCTTAACCCAAAATAACACACCTTGAGGCAATTCAATTCAAACGAAATCAAGCCCAAACTAGCAGCTATTAAAAAGTGAAAGCAAACTCAAGCCGAGTAACCGACAGTCAATTTGAGATTTTAAGCAGGTAATACCTGTAGGATATGGATATGGATATGGGGTGAAGCTAATTAAGCAACAACTAAAAGAGAAGGGGAAAGGGGAAAGAACATGTGTAGACTAAAGTTGCAGATAAGACTTACAATTACAAGAAGGTTTGACAAATACACACAGAAGATAGACTTGAAAAAAAAGGTAGAATTGGCAGCAGGGGAAGAGGGAGGAAAGGGAGTGATGTGTCCTGAAATGAGAGAGAAATGGTAGTGTAAAACGCACAAATACACACAGAAAAAAAAAGAGGGATAGAAAGGGAAATGTCAAAACGAGACGCGTCCGATTTGGCGGCTTCTCCATCAGACCCACCTACTATTGGATTTTCTGTGGCAAATTTCTGTATCCTCAAGTACTGAGAATGCTTGTGTTGATTGTTGAATCTGTGATGCTTACGTGGAAAGAGTAATTAGAAAAACTTTGAATGGAAGTAATAGAAACAGATAATATGGTTTGACATTTTGTCATATATGTTATTCTAACAGCACTTTAGGATTTTTTTTAGGTTAGTCGACAAATTGCTTCAATATGCTCCACATCTTTTATCTCTGTTTTCAAAGTCCGAATAGTCGATCCAAATCACTCAACATAATCTTCATAATAAAATATGCTTGGAGACCAAATTTTATATTTTTTAGAATTTTTTTACTATTTTTTTTACATGGGTATAATATCACTTTATCGGATGATCCAGAATCTCCTTAAAAAGTGATTTTGTACCTATCTAAAAAGATAGTAAAAAAATTCTAAAAATAGTAAAAATTGGTATTCTACAAGTTCAATATATAACTAATTTATTGAGCTACTTAAAAATTGGTATTCTAAAAATTTATATTCTACACCGTTTTTTCTTTACACATTTTGACACCTACCATTTTCAAAGTCCAAACAGTCGATCCAAACCGTTCAATATGATGGATATATTAAAATGTGCTTGCAGATCAAATTTTACATTTTTTTTTGAATTTTTTACTATTTATTAAGATGGATACAAAAATTCAATGGTCTGAAAACAACGATTTTTAAAGTACTTAATAAATAGTAAACAATTCAAAAAAAATGTAAAATTTGATTTGCAAGCACATTTAAATATGTCCATCATATTGAATGGTTTGAATCGACTGTTTGGACTTTGAAAACTTTGAAAATGGACGATGTAATTCGATGTCACTAAAAATGATATGTAATCCGATCCCTCCTCTCTCTCTATATATATAGATGAGGGATCCGATTACAACACTTTTGAGTTACCACAAAGTTACCACGACCATTTTCTACATTTTCAAAGTCCAAATCGTTGATCCAAATCGTTCATCATGATCTCCACAATAAAATGTGCTTGCAGATCAAATTTTAACATTTTGTTTGAATTTTTTTATTATTTATTAAGATGGGTACAAAATTCATGGTCTGGATTTGACTAGTTTTTGTAAAATACTTAATAACTAGTAAACAAATTAAAAAAAATGTAAAATTTGATCTGCAAGCACATTTTATTGTGGAGATCATGTTAAATGGTTTGGATCGACGATTTGGACTTTAAAAATGTAGAAAATAGTTGTGGTAACTTTGTAGTAACTTAAAAGTGTTGTAATCGGATCCCTCCTCATATATATATATATAGAGAGAGAGAGAGAGAGAGAGAGAGTGGCTAATATCAAAACGTTTGTTCCTAAGCCCTCGTGCAACCAAGTCGTTTTTGGATTTTCAAAGTCCAAACGGTCGATCCAAACCGTTAGATGTTCAATCCATATTAAAATATGCTTGGAGACCAAATTTTACAGTTTTTGGAATTTTTTTACTATTTATTAAGCCACTTTGAAAATTGCTGATCCGGGTGAACAGTAAAAACAGTGCAACCAAATTCTGGACCATGTGATCAGAAATTTTCAAAGTGGCTTAATAAATAGTAAAAAAAATTTCAAAAAATGTAAAATTTGGTCTCCAAGCAGATTTTAATATAGAGATCACATCTAACGGTTTGGATCGACCGTTTGGACTTTGAAAATCCGAAAACGATTTGGTTGCACGAGGACTTAGGAACAAACGCTTTGATATTAGCCACTCTCTCTCTATATATATATATATAGATAGATAGAGATAGACTATGGTGACTATGATAACTTTGTGGTAACATATATAGATAGCTTGGCAACTCTAAACTAGAGGTGCTATCGGGTCGGGTCGGGTCCGGATACTATTATATTTGGACCCGTACCCTAAGAGTGTTCGGGTCCAAATTTCGATCCATACACTTATTTTTTCAAATCGGGTCGGGTCCGGATCCGGATACCTATCTACCCGTAGATATTTCGGGTCCAGTCTTTCAGTTCCGGGTAGATAGACACCCATAACTTGTTTGTGGATTATCGGGTCCAGTTCGGATATGGGGCGGTTCCGGATCCCAAGCGGGTATATGTCACAACTCCTATACTATAGGTGTTTTTCTTTTTTTTTCTTATTAAGTGCCTTCAATAATATTTTGTGAAACTTGGGTGGTATTTTCAGAATTTGATTGTTGATTGTTTGGAGTACTCATGGTGTAACAAAAAGTATTCGAAAGTTTTTTATTTTTTGTTAATAGCTTTTGAATTCAGGAGGCTTGAGATAAATAACTTTTGAAAATCAAAATATTGAGGAATAGATATAATTTTTAGAAAGTAAAATATTGGAGATGGTAATTTCCTTTTCTATGATTCAAAAAATCCATGAATGGAATATTAATACTAATTTGTTTGAATAGATAATTAAATTTATGATAAATATTTGATTTCAATGAGATTTATTGCGAATGGCATATCAATGAGAGCAATAAATTTTCATGATAATGAGGATGATATATAAGGCAGATATTGAAGGATATATTCAAAGCAATAAATTATATTCAAAAAATTAATATGCAAAATGTGATTACTGGCGTGACATTTGTTGATTTGATTATATGTAAATTGTATTTTCATAGTTATTCATATATGTTTTATCAGGTATTATATGGGTATCGGGTCGAGTTCGGTTATGGGTCGGATAACTAAATCAAACCCATATCCTATCCATTACAATATCGGTTCCGGTTCGGATCCGGATCGGATATTAAATTATTAATTTTGTAACCGTACCCATAATTTAACCGGTTATATTTTTTAAACCATACCCTACCCGAATTAACCGGATCCGGGTCGGTTCCGGGTCGGATCCGGTTCGGTTCCAGATCGGATCCGGGTAATCGGATAAAAGTAGCACCTCTACTCTAAACTCTTAGATGATGAAAGAGAAGGAAAATGAGGTAATGAATGTTTGTGCGGAGTACTAGCTAGAGGCAATATATATATCTTTCGGAAATTGCAGGAAAGAGAATTAAAGATTTGGATTAATTAGTCCCACTCCCAGACTCCCAGTCCCAGTCCCAGCCGAGCTATATATAAGAAAATCATCCAATTAACGCGTATTTTAATATTATTAATTTTGAAGTTATCTTATCTAACAGACGTTGGTTGGACAAAGATATATATAAGTCTTAATTTATCTCAATTAATTAAGCACCAATTGCAAGTGCTAATTAAATGGAGAATTCTTGGTTCAGACTAATTCAGAGAAGGAAAGAAAAACGGTATCAGTCTTCGCTTTGAATCGTACGTTCAGCTGTTTCAGTGAATGATCAATTACAGTATATAATTTATTGTTAATTCCTCTCTGTTTATATATATAATAGTGTAAATAATTAATGTATTAATTTTTAATTGCACCTGACTATTACCTGAGAGTGATGAAGTATATATATATAGTATACGTTCATTGATTGGCGTGGCAAAACAAGCCGCTTTGGGCATGTAGGGGTGTCAACGGGTACAAAACACGGATCACATAAAAATATTTTTATACTCTTATTCATTATGTTAACATTTTTTTTTTTTATCTTTATTCGTATCTAATAAGTTCAACCAAAAAAAACTTTACTCATACACGTCCCTATACGATATAGGATAAAAAAAAAAAAAAACTTTATTTAATATACTCCATCTACTTACGTTATTATTAGCATAGCTTGAATCAATAAGCGGTTGCATGAATTGACCTCAATTGCACTTGGTAGCTTCCACCAAGAATTAAAAAAGAAAAGAAAAAAGAATTGGCCTCAGCCCTCAATTGTTGTGACTTAATTGTGAGGTCTAAATGTCTAATACCAATAAAATGAGGTGTACGTGCATACAAATATATTAATTAATTAAGAACTCATATCACCTAATTAAGTTACCTCATTTTTTGAGTTTAATTAAATCGGTTTGTTCGTATATTATATATTTATATACTAGCAGAAATTTTAAAATGAGTCCCTGGTGGGCTTAAATCCGGGTTGAAATTCAAACCCTCATATGGGGGTCAGGAGCGGAGAATGGAGATACTAATTAATAATAGCACAATATATAGCATATGGCCATATGGGGGTCGAGTTCGACGACCCTCATTGGCATGATTATAAAATTTGTTCAAATAAAAATATGATTATAATTATAATTATAAAATAAAAACTTGGCTTTTATTTGTTTCACTTGTCAAACGGAATATAAAAGAAAGAAACGTTAACCAACATCGATCATGCATGATTCATGCGCTATTTCTATTTCTATTTCTTTTTGTTAGAATTAATAATTCTGTGGGCTGACAACAATAACTTAATTGTCTATATATATATATATATATCTACAACTTTGATTTTTTAGGCGATGTCTTGTCTACACATTTAAAAATAAAAATAAATATGTGAGCTAGAAAACGAAACTGCAACCAAAGATGAAATAATAAATAATGTACAAGTAAAATGTTTCGAGTCTCCAAATTAACACTCGGCTACGCATCACTATTCACTATGGAATGCTCATTTATTAATACTTTTATTGATTTATTAATAACTATACTACGTATATACATAGTACAACTAAAATGTTATTAAGCTCATCGGATTCCATAGTAAGTTTTAACTTCAAAACATACATGATTGGCTTTAAATGATGAAATTGAATCGTTGAAACCGATCTACTTCATGAGTATGTATTTATATGATGAAATTTATAAACATTTTGCCGAATTATTTTCGAGATATCACTACAGGTAACAATGTATTCTTTAATTCACTTCGAACGTGATAAGTACAATGAATGATGGATTCAGCAAGAGAGAATTGGGTCAATTGATTCTAATTTATTTTCAAAATTTCTATAGTTATACATGATTTTCTATATAATTAATTTAGAATAAAATATTACCAGTACTATAAAATTGATCTTCATACTTAGCATGAAAATTTATAAATTGATCCTCAATATCTGTTGTAGCTCGATAGTTGTCTCTGTTTCTGCGTATAAACGGACAAAAGAGGGTATTTTTAACATCTTAATATATTAGTATAAAAGTATTATCAAAAGATGAGATCATAAAATTAATTATTCACCTTAATTTTAACTGTGGTCTAAAGAAATAGTGTTAAAAAAACAAATACAAACGCACACTTTGGGTTGAAAATTACTGTAAATTTAAGGGTTAAATTGAAATAATTCAATTTATTATATATTTAATTTTGAAGGTGCCTAACCGGAGACATCTAATTTCTGACGATAACCTTTGAATAATGGCATCTGTCTGATAAGTGATGCGCCTTTTTGATTTATTAATAACACTTCACTTGTATAAAAACACCAAGTTACCTTTCTTAATTCTCTCAAAAAGAAATAAAATCTCCCTCTCCGAATATTATATGGTTCAAAGTTGAAACAGACAGCGCTAAGTCGCTAACTAATAACAAAGAAATGAGCAATTAATTAAAAATTGCACCACACCACAGCATGTACCGCATTTTTTGTATCATTGTATGGTCGTTATTGTACGCCACGACATACGTCATCAAGAACCCAGATCTTCTATGCACATCTCCTATAATTATAATTATAATAAATCTGGTTGTTTTTTCTACCGATATTTTTATTAATACCCTAAAAAATATATATATATTAAATATACCCTCAGTTTGAATTTTTTTTTAAATAAATATGCCCTAACCGCCCAGGAGTGGGGCGGTCCACTCCCCATCAAACCGCCCCCCTATGGGGCAGTCAGCCAGTGTACACTGAACCGCCCCACAGAGGGGCGGTCCAGTTTTTTTTTTAATAGAGATTTGAGAGACAATATGAATGGAATTTCACATTAAAAATTCGAATTTTGTTTTTAATATTTATTAAATTACTTCTTTTGATTTATAATTAGCATATTTATACTAAAATATGTAAATTTTTTAAAAACCATAATTAAAAAAAAAATTAGCAAACCAACATTGGTTTTTACAAAAATCATGCTGAATTAAAAAATACGGTAAATTACGCAAAATTACGTATGAATAGGGCCTATTTTGTGCCATCTTTCATAAATCATAAAAAATAGTAAAAAAATTCCAAAAATAATAAAAATTGGTATTCTACAAGTTCATTATATAACTAATTTACTGAGCTACGTAGATTGGAGAATAGAAATGAAAATCTTAATCAGAAACTTCAACTGAAGTTTTGAGGCTCTTCCCTTTGTTTTTTGGCGATTTTGAATTTGGAAAATTAGCAAAGCGAGTTCGGACGCATGCGCATTTTCGCAAGCTTTCCGAAAAGTGGTCACTTGCTGAAATCGGACACTCGAGCGCCGTTTTATTGCCGTTTGAAATTTCGTCGTCGTTTTTCACCTTCTCATTGAAGATATCATCTCTATTCATACGTAATTTTGCGTAATTTACCGTATTCTAGCATAATTCTACGTAATTATTGTAATTTAATGTAATTTAGTGTAATTCAGCATAAATTAACATAATTTCAAGTAATTTAGTGTCTTTTAGTATAAATATGCTAATTATATATCAAAAATGTAATCTAGCAAATATTTAAAAAAACAATTCGATTTTTTAGTGTTATATTTTAGCATTTTAGCTATTTGTCTCTTAAAAAAATAAAAAAAATAAACATAATTTCAAGTAATTCTCAAGTAATTTAGCGTATTTTAGTATAAATATGCTATCAAAAAAGTTTAAAAAAATTCGATTTTTTAGTGTTATATTTCAGCATAGTTATTTGTCTCTAAAAAAAAAAAATTCAAGGAACCGGCCGGTTTGGACATTTTTAATAAAAGTTGAATGGGTCTGAGCATTTTTATTAATCTTTAATTAACTTTGGGTATTTTAAAAATGTCGGTTTATACATCAAAAGAAGTAATCTAGCAAATATTAAAAATTTTATTGTTAAATTTTATTCATATTGTCTCTCAAATCTCTAAAAAAAAAAAAAAACTGGACTGCCCCCTCTGTGGGGCGGTTCAGTATACACTGGCTGACTGCCCCACAGGGGGGCGGTTTGATGGGAAGAGTGGACCGCCCCGCCCCTGGGCGATTAGGGCATATTTAAAAAAAAATTCAAACTGAGGGTATATTTAATATATATATTTTTTTAGGGTATTAATATCGGTTTTTTCTAGGTTCAAAAGTCTGTTCATTAGATAACTATTTTACAAAAACATTAGATACGCATGATACCTTTAATTCAATGCTATTTGGGCAAAAGAAAAATAATAACTTTATTTCCGAGTTAGTGTTATTTTCATAAATCTAAAACAAATTCTAATAAAAGATTGGTACAATTAATTTTGAATTCATACTTGTTGCATAAACATATATAAAAGCATCATTGAAGGATTTTTTTTTTTGAATAATAGTGGAAAATATCCACCGATTTCATTAGAAACCATGAAAATCTGATTAGGTATCTAAAATAGATACCCTACACCAGATACAGAAAGTTATACATCAGAGTTAACAGAACCAATTATCTAAAAACCGAAAATAACAGCCAAGCTTACAAGCTTACAATAGCATCACTAAAACAACAAAAAGGATAGAGCAAGTCAGAGAACAAAATAAACTAATGAGACTCTAAGCTATTGCACTCTAATGCCCTTCTTCAACATTACTCCATTCGTTTCCAAACATTTGATTTTGGAGGCTGCCAACTCCAAAATCCCGAGTAGAGAGGTCCTCTGAAACCTGTATGATATCCAGATTGCGATCTGGGAGTTCCTTTACATCAAAAGGAAGCATCAAGTTTAAAGTAAGTAATGAGTGTTTAGAACTAGATTGGCACCAGAAATTAGCTAAAGATATGATTTTAGTACCAATGGCTTTGAAAGATAGATGATTAGTGTTATTAAAACAAATACGATTCCTTTCTAACCAAATAGACCACAGAACAGAGGCTCTTAATAATTCCACTAATAATCTATCTTTTAAGGGAATAGCAGCATCCAGCAGCCACAAGTCTTCCAAAGATTGACATTCAAAGGTGAAATTATTATGAGAAGCAATCCAAGTCCATATAGTTCTACTATAAGGACAAAGCACAAATAAATGGTCAGTAGATTCAGGTTGATCACAGAACACACAAGTGGTATCACCAGGCCATCCTTTGGCTGATAATTAATTTTGGTCAGAATTTTGTTACGTTTGACTAACCACAGAAATATTTTAATTTTCAGGGGTATATGGGATTTCCAAATAGAGATATAGTCTAAATTATGCATACCACCAAATTCCAGCCAGCTGTAAAAAGAATGCACTGAAAACTGGTCATTTTGAGACCATCTCCAGATCAATCTATCATCAATATGATTAGATAAAGAAAAATGGCAAAACCTTTGTTGTAAAGCCAACCATTCAACATGAAAAATACCAGTTAATTGTCTTCTAAAAGTTAAATGTAAGTGAGAATTAGCAAAGGCATCAGCCACAGAAATAAATCTGTGAGTGACAATAGAAAACAGATTAGGGAATTGATGTTGCAGTGCATGTTCATTATACCATCTATCTAACCAAAAAGAAGTAGATTGGCCATTGCCTATCTCTTTATTAAGCCCTAAGTTAATAACTCCATGATCCTTAAGAATTGATCTCCAAAAGGGAGAACAAAAGGAAGGAGAAGTTTTATTACTGTACTTACTGGTAAGTATATTTTTCCATCTACCAGAAACCGAATTATCCAAAAATCTGATCCACCATTTAGCTAGGAGAGCCTTATTCATGAATTTAAGATCTACAACTCCTAAACCTCCTTGGTCTTTACTTTTACAAACTACATTCCAAGCTACTAAAGAATACTTTTCTACGAGTAGAGTTGCCTCCATGCCATAAAAATTTCCTTCTAATTTTATCAATTTTGTGTCTGATCTTGGCAGGCATTCGATAAATAGACATCCAATATAAAGGGACAGCAGAGAGAACAGAATTTAAGAGTGTGACTCTACCCCCTAAGGACAATAAGGAACATTTCCATCCTTGAGTTTTTCTCAACTTTATCAATCAATAATTGCCAATCAATATCAGTTAAGGATTTATTATTAATAGGAACACCTAAGTAAGTGAGTGGTAAAGAAGCTACTTTACAGCCTAAAACAGAAGCTAGAGTATTACATTCTTGCTCATTTAAGTTTAAAGGATACATCTCACTTTTTTCATAATTGATTTTCAGACCTGATGCATTTTCAAAAGCAACAAGTAGCAATTTAACATTGGCCAAAATCTCCTTTTCAGCTTTGAGAAAAAGGAGAGTATCATCTGCAAAATGTAAGTTCATTACATTACCTAAATTTGAAAAATTGCCTAAACCATCAACAAAACCCCCTTGGTGAGCATCATTGAAGGATATAGAAGCATTATCCTCATTAGGGCTGCAAACGAACCGAATCGAATCGAACTTACCTCCAGTTTGAGTTTGGTTTGAATTAATTTCGAACTAAGTTTGGTTTGAATTAATTTCGAACGAACTCAATTTCGAACGAATTCAATTTCGAATCGAACTTTTTACGAACTTAATTTCGAATTTTTACGAACTTTGTTACGACTTACGAGTTATGACTTATGGCTGGGCCATAGTTCGAAATTACAGCACTTCAATAAAAACTCAGGCATTCTGAATTCTAATTACACAGTACACCCAAAGTTTATATCAAAATTCATTACAATACCAAAATTTATATCAAACACCAAAGTTTAGTACAATCAATCAAAGTTCAGTACAATCACAGTATCCAAAGTTTTCCAAATAGCCAACAGGAGCAACATCACCAAAGTTTCAAATATCCAAAGTATTCAAAGTACAATTTAAATATCAATAGAAGTACAGAACAATCACCAAAGTCTTATAATTATTACAAACCCAAATATTATCCTAAATAAAACATTAAAGTCATTACAACTAGGCACTAGCTACTGAAAAACTCTTCTAAAAAACCCTCACAGGTATCCAAAGCTTCAGCCATATATTTCGTTTCATTAAACTAGCTACTGAACATCTACAAATTACTTTATAGATGCAGTAGCAATGTTTTCAACAGCGAACATAAGTTATCAGCGGAAATCAACGATCCACGTTTGAGTTAATTTGAACTAAATTTGGTTTGCGAACCTATTTCGAACGAACTAGGTCCAGTTTGAGTTTGGTTTGAATTAATTTCGAACTAAGTTTGGTTTGAATTAATTTCGAACGAACTCAATTTTGAATCGAATTTTTTACAAACTTTTTCAAATCAAACTCGAATCGAATTACGAACTACAAATTTTTTGTACAGCCCTAATTCTCATACTACCTCTAGTCTTATTATGTTAGGATAGCGACTTAATTAATCATTTTTGTTTGGTCGTAAAGGTTTTGATAAAAGGCATCATTTGGTCGTAAAGTTCATTATTGCGTGGACGCTTACCATTTTTTGGGCCAAACGGATAAAAACAGGTTGAAACTAGAATAAATTGTATTGCAATACTCATGTGGCGCCGCTGGTTTTGCGCCGCGCCCTCCCGTACTGTCAAGCATAGTGACAGTATTTGCGTTTTATTTGCGTTAATTCACAAATAATTTGTTTTTGAAAGGTTTTTAAACCGAATGTCGTATTATTCTTTGACCGAACCTTTGATCGAATAAAACACGAATAAAACGTGAATTTTATGAATTATTCGCATTTTTCTCACGTTTTGTTCGGAAATTTTTTTTTTGTCTTTTCTCGCACAGTGTCATTTCTGCAACCACGTGAAACCTAAACAAAATGTCACAGTTCTCCATTCTAGTCTACTTTTTTACTATATTACCATAGCTAATCTTCTATGCCAAATACAAACAGTATCTCGTATAGTAAATTATCGGTAATGAATTAAATATGCACTGAGGTCTCGTATTGTAATTCCGAACCATTCTCGAATTATACCCAAATTATTTCCGAATCATGGATTTTTGACCCTGTCGAACTGAACCCGAATTATTCATTTGTTACTATGCTGCCAAGTTCTAATGTAATACTCGTATTGATCTAAACCATTTTTTTTTTAAATCTTACTCGTATTGATCTAAACCAAATGAAAAGATATTTAGTCTTTCATCAAAATATTTAATTTTTTACGTTACAATTTAATGTTTTTATGATAGATGGGTAATAAAATTTAAATCAGTTTGTAGTTAATATGTTGTGTATTTTAGGTATTGATTTTTTACGTCAATTGGATACACTTTTTATTTTTAAATTTATAAAAACCTTAATACACAATATAGGTCGGTTGCAAGTATACAATATATTCTTGTAGTAAATAGGTATAGATCCAAAAATAACGAGAAATATTACTTTCTAGTAAATTAATTAATTTTAAAAGGTGCAAATAAAGGTAAATGGGGGGGGTTTGTTGCAAATTTGGTTTTCTGGGATCAATACCCGATGAGAGTTGAATTATAACAAAAGTAATTTAACCAAATAAATAAAAGGAGTTTTGTGTTTCAATAGCGAGAAGTCTAGAGACTATCGGCATACAATCACTTGGTTAAATTCACACTTAATTGATTTCTAAATTCATGTTTGCATTAATGAGGTTTCTAAGCCTAAAATATCATTAAGAGTCATTTTCGTGAATTAATGACATGCCTAAATAATTTAGGTTTCACGATAAGTCCTTCACCCTAGCGGTCTAGACCATAAGCATATGTTAGCCTAGTTTATCTCTAGATACCGTTCCTTAACGATTAAGTTCTTCATACAATATTTGGTTCAATTCTAAGGATCCCAATCAAATATGAGGTTTCACGATTAAGTCTTTCACATTAATTCAACCTTTGTTTCTTGTGGTTTCGGACTAAGAATTAGATTTGGTTAATTCTAATCTAAAATCTTAAAGTATTCATGTGTATAATTTGGTACCATCAATTTTTTATTCAATCTACTCAAGTTGTTTAGACTTAAGCATGATACTAATTATCAAGCAACACAAATCATGCAAGGATCATAGTCAAAAGGATGATGGAATTGCGTAGGGTTTTTGGCTTAGGTTTTGCATATTATCTCACACTTATGTTTAATTAATTAGAGAAAAAGGCTATTGTCACTCTTCTTCATGTTTTATACAGAAAACAGGTTTTGGGACTATTTGACATTAAATGGAGCAGAATCAGATCAACGGATAAGCGACGCTCATCGACTAAGGCTCTGTTACGGGTCGTATTAATTGATACGGACCTAGCCGGATACAGACCAGGAGATAGCGTGATACGCATTAAAACCCTCAGCAATATGGTGTGGATATGAACCGTATCAGCCAATACAGTCCGTAACCAAAGGCGCCCTTTGGGGAATAACCGTGTCCAGACCGTGTTTCTTGGCCTCCACTCATCTCCAGACATCCCCTCACTCCTATATAAAGCCCCCTGGACAGAAGAATAAGTTATCTTTGTAATTTTGGTAATTAGGGTTCGATTTGATTAAGTGAGAAAGAGAGGAGTGTTGTAATGATGTCGTTATGTGGCTAAGTTCTTTTCTTAGGGGCTAGGCAGTAAACCTTGTTACTCATGATGCTTTGATATATATATTTTCTATTGATTATGATTTCTTATTGTTGATTGAAATGTTTTTGCAATTTATTCTCCCTTCACCTGATTTCGATGATCTAGTTTAATCCGTTAGGGTAGTGACAGTACTTTAATGGTAAGAAAAACTATGATGGACGAGTTAGCCTCGTTGGAAGCCATTAGATTATGTGAAGAAACCTTCACGGGAAAACCATAAATCAGAACCACAAAACACAAACCAAGTTCTGTCATTTGCGTAAGATATTTTCGCAGTGTCCTATGTAGTAACTTGTATATTTAGAGATCTGTCATTTACGTAAGATAACTCGCAGTGCCCTATGTAGTATCTCGATGGAAGTCCCGTCATTTGCATAAGTGACTCGCAGTGTCCTATGTAGTGTATTCCATAAACAACAACAGGAAATCAGACTCGACAAAAGTAGAATATCAAAGAGGATTGAGTAGCAATGGTTGATAAGCATAAATTATATACACATTTGATCTAGTTTCTATCATAAAATAACTCTAATTGTCATGTATTTTGAATATAAAATGAATTAATTACACCTATAATCAAGTTACTGCGTTTGCTCGGCTTTAAATTTGGCAGAAATGAAGAAAAATGAAGAAAAATGTCCAGTGTGGACGCACGGCTTGCGATACGGCCGCACTGAGTACTTAGAAGGATTTCTGAACACGCGTCAATTTGAAAAAGGTATAATGAGGTTTTCATCAAGATCCGTGCGGACGCACGGATATCGATGCGGACGCGTTCTGGTCACACAGGAAAAGTCCGAGCCTAGTGCGGACGCAGTGAGAACCAGTGCGGATGCACTCTGGCCGCACTCAAAACGCATTGAAATTTCAGCTTCCGACACACAGTTCGTACTTTGGCCATAACTTGATCATACGAACTCCGATTTGGGTGAATCAAAGTTTGACGAAATCAGGACAACAAGATCTACAACTTTCATGAAGGAACAATATCCAAATTCGGAATGTAGAATTCCGTGTTGACGCACTAAGGTCGCATTCAGCCTAAAAATCGAATTTTCTATTTCCGGCACTTCTAAAAACGACCCAGGAGTGAAATATGGAAAGTAGGGACGTGGGAAAACTTGTGGAGCAAGTATCTAATGACTCCCCATGTCCATTTGCTCCAGAATTAACAAGTACTTCTCCTCTAAAAAGGGCACCCACTAACTCCACATTCTAGCCTCTAAATTGGGCATGATCTCTTGCTATAAAAGGGCTATAACTTTCCCTTCCAAATCATCCACCAATCCATCGAACAACACATCTCATTCTCTCTCTACACACAAATCTTAGCAATATTTTCTGAAGAAGGTGAAGCTTTCAAGTAAGGAGAAGAAGGGATTCTTGCGCAAGATTCGGCAAGATTGAGGTTCTAGATTCAAAGGGTGTAATTATTCTTTATTTCATTTCCTTTTATTCTTTGCCAAACTTTGCAATGTTTCTCTCCAAGAGGGAGTAGTTCTCTCTCTAGGGTTTAGGTCAATTTGCAATGAACTTGTTTAATTCTATTTTATTCGATTATTTGCTTTTATTATGATTGTTTTATCGGATTTGATTGTTAATTTCTGGGATTTTAATAATTTGTGTTAGAAACATAATTAGTACTTGAATTGTAGCATCTCGTTTTGGTTTCAAAAGAACCAAAATTGACTAGGATCAATAGGATAGTACCAAATTATGAATGCAAATACCTTAGGTTTAGATTAAGATTCTAACCAATTTAATCTAAGCCGGAACTACAGAAATTAAGGTTAGGGACTTGGTGAAGGACCTAACCGTGAAGTCAAACCCTAATTAGGACATCTCAAATCGAATCGGATATTGGTATCATGGACTTGATTGTGAAATACCAATATTTGAGGAGAGGAGAGACTAACAAGAGCTTATAGTCTAGGTAGCTAGGGTGAAAAACCTAAAAAGTGAAGTCCGAATTACTTAGACACGTTATTAATTCATGAAAGTGATCCTTAATGACATATTAGGTTAGAAACCTCATCAAATCATACATGAATTTAAGCAAATACCGAATAAATAGAATTAACAAGGGATTGTAGACCAAAGACCCCTAGATTTTCTTAACCTTGAAAACAAACCGATTTTTCTCTCTTTTACTTTACTTTTAATTGTTTAAAACTCCTTCTTCAGGGTATTGAACCCAACCTTAGGACTTTTACTACAAAACCCCCCAATTTACTTTATTGCACTTTACTTTCTTTCTTTTCTGAAATTTATCATCTAAAGTTAAAAACTAAGTATTTATCTTACTCCTTGTGGTTCGATACCCGATAATATACTACACAGTAGGATTGTATACTTGCGATCTAAACTGAAAGTGTATTTGAGGATAAAGCTTTTTATATATACCCTTTGCACGTATCAATGGTGTGCCGAAATCCTAGGAATTCTCATCTCTATCTTTATTTTAATTACTTTTAATTGTTGCCAATTTACATTGATCACAATTCACACTCTCAATTTTCATATTTTGTTTAGCCTTTCGAAAGATTGTGATTTGATCGCTCAAGACTGTAGACCAATATTTCATGTGGATCGATCTCAATTATACTACTCGATAAGGATTGTGCGCTTGCGACCCGAACCGATAGTATTTCTGAGTTTATAAATTTTAAAAGATAACATCGCTCTCTTTTGAGTGATCATGCAATCACACAAATAATAAAATCAACAAGAACAACCATGCAAACAATCATAATAAAAAAACCATCCAAGTAAGATTGATTTTAACACAAGTTCATGCTAAAAGCCTAAGCCCCTAGAGAGGAAATCTAGTCTCTCATGGGTGCGCTAACATCCAAAAGAAATACAAGAGTAGACATGATAAAACTAAAAAAACAAAAAAGAGAATAGACTACACCAATCCCCTTGCTTGCTGCCCTCGTCTTCACTTTGTTCCGCTCGAGCAACCTTCAATCATTCACTTCAATCCCCTTGATTCACTTGGAAAATAGTAGAGAGATGTGTCAAAATTAGGTGGAGTAAAAGATGTCTTCCTCCTGCTGCCTCTCTGCCAATATATAGCAATTTTCGTGTCTTGAGAAACAATCTCCCAGAATCTGGCAAAAATCTGAGAAGATATCGCAAAATAAGACAAGATTGACCATTGGTGCGGCCAACCATGCGGCCTATGCAACCCGCACAACATAGAAGTCGATGAAATTTACTAAGGAATTGAGGTTTGTTGCGGTTAGAGAGACCCGCACCAAAATGAGATTTTTGGTTCGTGCGGCCCGCACGAAATGCTGTACAGGCCGCATAACTCTCTATAATTTTGGAGATTTTTATTTTTAATTCAAATTTCTTGTGCAACTCCATTTTACTCTGTGCAACAAAATTTACCCGCACCAGCCTGTATTTTTGCTCGATTTCTATAATTTAAATAAGGCAAAGGTAG
This sequence comes from Carex kokanica, assembly GCA_025461125.1. Lineage (NCBI taxonomy): Eukaryota > Viridiplantae > Streptophyta > Magnoliopsida > Poales > Cyperaceae > Carex > Carex kokanica. Next base: position 11,943 of record JAJGRX010000779.1, on the reverse strand, counting down.
TAACTTGGTTCTTTGGTGCATTCTATACTAAACTAAGCTAAAATACAAGAAATTTGATGTAATTTTAGACGTAAAACCCTAACCGAAAGTATATATAATTGGAGCTTATCAAATACATATTCTATGTAAATAACTGAGATAACACATCTAAAATTACAAAATTTTAAATTTAACCAATGATTTTTAAAGTATCAAATGAATATATATAAAAACGGATGTATATGAAGATTATCCATCAAAGATTAATTTTTAGAAAACTGCGAACATCTCCCGGGCATCAATATCTAGATTATCCACGAATTCAATTGAAAATTGTCTGTAAACTTCTTCATGAGATTATGTAAACTTCAATACTAAAACCTGTAAACTGATTCAACGAATTCTGCAAACATTACAATTTTTCATTACCGTGTGGTCCCCAATAAACCTCAACTTTAATCTCCACTTTAACAACTTTAATTGCTTTGACCGGGACCACTTGTAGACCTTTAATCATGACCACTAGGACCGCATCTAGAAGATCTCTAACAAACTTTTCAAACTAGTAACTAACAGGACCACTTTAAAATTCTGTAAACATAGACATGTAATTTTTTCAAATTTTTTTTCTCAATTTTTTTCAAATCTGCATCTAGATATCACTTCCAATTATTTTGAATTCTTCAAACCTTATCACATAACTTTGTAAACAATTTTGTTGAATATGTAAACCGGTTAAAACATTTCAAATTTTAATTTTTTTTTATTTTTTTTAATTTTTTTTAAATTTGCATCTAGATGATCCTTCCAATTGTTTTGAATTTTGTAAACCTTATCACATAACTCTGTAAACTGAAACTTTGAATTATATAAACGAAATTGTAAATTGTGAAGAAAAATAATATTTATAACCTAACTTTCTATATGAGTTGGATTACAAGTGCATAATTATATCAGGTTGTATAATCGGGTGTCGATCCACAAGGAATTAAGTTTTAGGTCTTGAGCGATCATATTTCAACATTTCGAAAAGCTAGACAAAATCTAAAATTTTGGAGCAGTTATTTGATCCTTAGATTTGGCAAAAATTGAAACTAAATATTTAGTAATAATGATAGGGTGAACTCTTAGGGTTTTGGCTTACCAATGCTACTTGATTCATTTCAATAAGGTCTTATTCGGTATTTGATTTTCAGATATTTTTTGAATGTTTCTAATCCAATTTATTGACAACTGCTCTCGCATCGACATAGTCACCCTATCTATCAAGGGATCCGGCTAAGACTTGTCTTAATAGATGCAAGAAGCATTGTGATTATCCAAAGATTCTGAACTTCACTTAACTAGCTTCTTCGCCCTACTTTCTTGTTTTATTGGGTGTCCTCATGGTGAGGCAAAACAATGCGACATTTATCTACGAATGTCGGAACCCCCATGTATACTTTTATTGGTCCAACTAGTGGTATCTCCTGCTACGGTTTTCACCACTAATCTATGATTTTTATTTTCCTTATATTAACTCGGTTAGCCTAATTGTGTCTAACTTCCAGGTGTGGCCATCACCATGGTGGACTAAATCTAACAAACAAAATCAAGTAAGAATGAACATAATACTAAAAAACAATCAAGCAAATAAAAACAATTACAAATATCAAATAAAATTATATTAAAACTTCATGAGTAACAAAGTTTACTGCCAACTCTAAGAATCATAATTTAGCCAAGGAATGACATGATTATAACAAAAAGACAAGAAAATATACAACCATACAAGAAATAATCTAAGGGATCTAAAGATGTCTTCTATTTCTATCTAGGAGTGTTATATAAGGGTCTAGGGATGTCTGGAGATGATTGGAGTCTAAGGAATCTGATCAGGAGATAGCTGTCACATATTTAAAGGAAAAGTTGCATCTAATACGGACCGTCCGTATTGGCTAATACAATATGTATCCAGCCTTGCGAATTTTGGCTAATGCTATTCATTTTATCTTTGGTACGTATAGGATTGCTGGGACCGTATTGGTGAATATGGTCCATAACAGTGAACTCTCGTTGCTTCATCAATATCCGGTTTGTCCTGATTCTTACTCCAATTGATGTAAAATAGTCCAAAATCATGTTTCATGAAATAAAACACAAAAAAACGCAACGGTAACCGATTTCTCATGCAAAATAAAAAAAAGTGAGATGAATAAGTAAAACTTAAGCCAAAACACTATGTAATTTGTGATACGTTTGGGCGTCATCACACCTCCCAACTTGAACTTGAATTATTATTTGTCCTCAAGCAAGGACACACCGGTCAGTTTGAGTGGTATAAGGCCAAACCTAAATTAAACCATTCAATCTCAAAGGAATTTGCTAAAAATTACCTTGAACTCGGACTTGGTACAAATGACTTGGTTCCAAAATGAATTAAATTTTTAAGAATTTCTATGATTTCTTCCTTGAACAATTTATTCATCCCATAATTGATATAGTTCAGCATCCCGCAAAGTAACATTCCCAAACAATACCCACAAATGTCCCTGAACTCAAGAGTGTTAATTTCTCCTTCATTTATAAACCGATCCCTTCCAAATAATAGAAATTCTAATGATTTAATTATTGATTTTCCTTCCAAATTGATCAGAACAAAGTAATGACAACTAAGTGTGTTAGTACATGCAACAAATTTTAAGAGAATAGATTATACACAAAATTGTAAAATTGAGAGGACTATTGAGCTTATTGGTAATCAATCTTGCGTAGGCACCCGTACTCATTTTTTTACATCCTCCTCTATATTTCTATTTTTTCTATTTTCTGATTTTTCCTTGTTTTTCTATTTTTCTGAAAATTAAAAACTGAAAAATAAATTTTTGTTGTTGCAAGTACCATGGATACACACAATTTCGAATATTCATTCAAATCCAAAATTATTGCATATTTTCGTTAGAGGTCAATTCATATAAAATGATTAATCTAAAATACTCCTAAATCTAGAGACTTTGCAAAATTGCATAACCGGAAAATAATTACTTAGGATAGCCCTTTCAATCAACTATCATGGTTAGTAATTAATTGTTCACTGTGAAACCGGTAGAAACCTTAAAAATTTAAAATTGGTCCTCAAAATCAGTTGTCTAAATCCTTATTCCAAATAATCGAAGCAAGTCCTTATTTGATTGCCTAAATGTATTTTAGTCCAAAATTAAATTATTGAATTTAAAGTGCAAGCTAGTTAAAAAGCTCAATCAATTCTCCTAGAAACTTTTGGTGATGCCTCAAATTCTAGTCATGATTAAATAAAACTACTAGCATATAAAAAAAATAAAGTGCAAAAAATAAAAAAATTAAACCTAAAATACAAGATAATTGCTCTTACCCCGTGTTTAAAATAACAACTTACAACATCTGAATGCTAATTCTAAGATAAGAGGGACGGTGGGCGGTCAATGTCGGTGTAGAATGAAGCTAGGATTCCTTGAAAGAGCATGTAACGAGTCTGCCAGTAATACTCCTGACCGTCCGATTGATAATCCAAAGGCTTGTGATCCCTCAACTGCTGTTTTACTTCCGAGACAAAAGGGGCCTTGCGGAGCACACAGAGAAGAGAAGGGGGGAAACTTCGGGTTTTGGTTTATCATGGTACAGAGAGGGCTAAAGTATGAAAATGCTTTGCTTTTAACAGGTATTATTGTGGGCCTAATGCCATTAAAACTGAGAAACAGGCCCGACTTGAGGGATGATGGCTTTTGAAAGCCATGAAAAATGTGGATTTGGTGTCATCCGATTCCAAAGTTTGTACAGACTGTGGGCACTCTAGTATTCGTCACTTTTTTTCTGGTGGAATATCTAAATACATGTTGAGTGTTGACCCCTGTGATATGTGAAAATTTGCATGTATGTCTATTTGAGGTATTTCCCATTTTGCAGGAGGCTCTGTTGTAACCCTAGCTCCTTTATGAGTTGATTATTGCTTAAATTTGAAAATCTGATGATCCTGTTCTTTTAGTTATTATTTAAACTGAAAATTTTCACACAGAAAGAAAAATTGATATTGCTTATTTGTTGTATTTCCCCCAGGTCACTTCTTTGTGAGCATATTATTTTCGCAAATCATGCCTCATTGACTATTGTTCAAGTTTGGGAATTCCTTCATGCCTTGCAGTTGACCGATCACTACTAAAAATTGTGGAGAGAAGTCTCAGAATGAAGGCTACTAAGGTCAATTAAAGGATACAAAAGTTCAATTATACTCAACCGGATTAATTGAGGCCTTGGTGAGATAACAAAAGTTTCTTATGACCAACTTCTTTTGCAAAAGAATTCTCAGTATGATTTTGAATGTACTAAGTTGCATTGGTGGAGACATTGGATATATTACTGCATTGGATATATGTTTGAATGTACAAAGTTTCCTTGTTGAATTTTATTCTTCCCTTCTTTGAGTGGATACAGATCCTTTGATAGCTGCTGAGTTTCTTTCCTTCTTTGAGTGGATACCGATCTTAAGCATATCTTTTTTATTCCTAAATCTTTAGATGCCGAGTGTATGTATTCTCAACAATATATATATATGTGTGTGTTCAGAATCTGGCAATCTGCCATCCGCGCGCTCTCTAAAAAAGCCAGAGATGTCAAACTAATTAAAAAGGGATTGTTCATGAAGTCTATAGGAATTAATAGCATAAGCTAGCAAAGATTGTATCACGTCCATTTCATATAGCACGCTCGACGAGTAATATTGTACTTGATATGTTAATTCATATCAATTAATTAACAATATTTAACCAAAGAAATATAAAGAAAAGTCCAACTCTTAAAAAAAAATGTTAATTAATTCATACATATGCATTCATCTCGTATAGCAATTAAGTACTATTGTAATTAGAGTAATGGCAGTGCATACATCATATATATCAACTCCAAATTAATGAATTGAAGATTAGACACGTACATTAATTAATTAGTGCCTAGGCTTAGGCTAGCTATAAATTGGCGAACATGTATATATGATATAATATAATTGAAGATGGCCTGATCGATGGATGGAATTAGTTAATTAGAAACAAGGATGCTTGATAGTTCCATCAGCTTGACCTTTTGCATTAGCACATGTGACATTAGTAGTACCAGCAGGGCAAGTTACTTGGATGTTGGACAGCGCAATCTGTGTACATGGCACTTTTTGGCTGCAGTTTATAGTAACTGTCTGAGAAGTCGACGATATGCCTTTGATATTTTTAAATGTGACATCTTGTATAGCGACCGTTGAAACCTGCATAGATATATAGATCATGAGTGAGGTTGTGGTAATTAATATGCATGCATAGATCAATTCATGTAGCATGCATTTCGTAAAGAGCTAGCAATTAATAATGTATATATATATAGATCACACTTAATCAATATAATTCACTTAATTACCCCAGCGTTACATGCACCGTTGGGACAATATTGCTGGTCGATCAAGATGGGGTTGGTCACATGATCCATCGTTATATCCTCAAAATGGATATTGTCTGCCTTCACCGGGGAAGGATTGTTCTGGAAGGTCTTGATCCGAAGTCCATTCGTGGTTTTCGTCAAGGTGCACCCTTTCACCGTTATACCGCTCACATCCTTTTCATTTGCGTATTTCCCCAAGCTGCCTATGCTGATGCCGTGTCCGGGACCGCACTTCACACCTGTTATGGTTACATCAGTGCTGCCCGGACCAATGGAGATGCAATCATCGCCTGTGCCTATAGTTGTGTCTGCAATCGTCACGTTTGAGACATCACCCAAGTGAATCCCGTCTGTGTTCGGGCTGTCCTCTGGAGCAGTGATGCCCACGTTACTTACCTCGATGTTCTTCGAGCTGAAGATGTTGAAGTGGAAGTATTTGCTGTTCAGTGACTTTATGCCACGTATGGCTCCGTTTTCCACGAAGGCAAACACCACGGACTGAATACAAATTAAACGCACAAAAATGAAAAACAAATAATTAATAATTCAATCTTCAATTTTCAATTTTATGTGAGATCATACTGATACTGTATATATGGATTCTAATATATTAATTAAGAGTTTTAATTAAAGAATTAACATTGAAGCTCACCATGGGAAAGGTTTTGCACGCTCCGCCTGATCTGCACTTGTTGCTAGGCCAAGCCGACGCCCCTTGTCCATCGAAGGTACCAGTTCCAGTGATTGTTAGCCCAGTGACGCGATAAAATTCGACCCAGTTTTCCTTGTAAGCACCGAGGTTGGTTGATCCTAACAACTTACCGTTCAACTGAATCGTTATAGGAGCCTTGCATGGTCCCTCAAAACGCACAGGCCCGAGCAGGTACGACCCATCGGCGACCACAATTGTAGGGTTTCCTGCTGCAGCGCATGCCGCGGTCCATGCCTTTTGGAATCCCTATTAATAATTACAGGGGCCGGCAGAGTCAGATTTCAAACTATGGAGGTCAAACATATATAGGAAGTCAATTATATATATTAAAAAAATTATGAAGAAAATGGAGATCACTTGTACAATACTCATGACATTAATTTATGTGTGAAACAATTTGAATAAATTAAAAAGTAAGTAATATATAATTAACTCACTGTTGTACAATCGGTTTTTCCATCACCAACCGCGCCATAGTCTTTTACATTGAAGGTGCCGCTACCTGATCCTTTAGCACCGGCGGTTGCTCCTGCTGGGGCGGGAGCTGCTGCACTCGAACCTTTATCTTTGGGAGCTGATTCGTGAGCACTTATAGTGCATGCGAGAAGAAATAACAAAACGGTACAGTACTTGATATTCTTTATGCTGTTCATTTTCATTTTTGAATTTTTTTTTGAATTTTTTATTTTTTGGGTGGAGCTATATATATGAGTTTGATCGATCTTGTAATTAATAGCAGTCTCCAATAATGCAGTGCTTATATAGAGGGAGAAGAAAAACTTACATCACATCACGTGTGAATTAATTAATTGTGCTAAAATTAAAACCAGGAATTTGTTATTGGTGGTCGTCTCCGCGGGATTCTCTGCATGCATGCAATCTCGAAATATAAATCACTGGTTGGAGTTTGCAGGAATTTTCATTTTTAGGTAATTAATTATTTGAAAGCATCTGCATGCCAACTGTCACCTGCTTTCTTCATGCATCCTCTATCTATTAATGGCTGGCTGGCTAGCTAGTTTAACGAAACATGCACCAGCCAAAAAGTGATATCCATCTGTCAATGTACGCTAGTTCTCGTAATTGCTAGAACAAAATATATATATATATATATATATATATCAGCGTGTCATAGTTACCAAACTAATTAACCACTCTTGCGAGATATGTGCCAATCCAATCTAAGGAAATTAATGATTTATATCAGCGTAAAAACAGGCAACTTCATAGGAATATGATCTACAATTAATCACAATTCCAACCCGAATCTGACCCGCCAACGATCTCATCTCAGGATTTCATTGACATCTCTAAATATGATTATGGACAACAATTAATTATACTGGTAAGGCCCTGTGTCAAAAAGGTTTATACTGGCAAGGCATATATAGCCATAACCGACGTGGCGTCAGCCTTGTGCCCTTCAGGCACTTGCCCGTATAAAAGACTGAATTTTAACAGCCCTATTTTAACGAATCCATATCCTCTGAGGTAACATAATATTTTTGTTTGGATAACAACCGTCCAATTGGAATCTGGGCCAATCCGGCTCAAGTTAGAATGCACGTGCAATTTCAATAGTCGTGTTGATTCTGATTTGACGGTTCAGATCTAAACAGGATATTTTTAACCTTAGGTGATACGAATTCCGATTTTGACTCACACAGTGCTGAGGACTGCGCTGCACTGTGCGAAGTAAAAGGTGCGCTGTTAAAATATTCACCCAGGCTTTCAACACAAATTTGCAACACGGGATGAGATATTGTTACATTTTGGACAGAATCCTATTCAAAGTTCAATTATATTCGTTCATCTACATTAAATTTCGTACAAAAGAATTTAAAACTGCATGAATTTAAATGATTTTAGATATGTGGATATGACCCTGTGCAAAATCTTTTGCACAAATTTCTCACTTTTGCAACACATTATCTTATCTGAGGCCGGCGTAGTAAATAGTGAATACACGTATTAAATAGGTGTTAAAATTAAGTACACTTCCGATACACCATTTGCTGCCATGTCTCATTTTTGGAGAGAAGTGACTAAATTGCAATATATAGGTTAATTGAGCTGTATTTTTCAAATTGGTAACGAACAAACAGTTAAAGTTTTGGACCGACACATGCATGCATGGCACTCAAAGTGTCCTCTTTCGCTAGCATACCCTCACCTTTTTAATCTATGTTATACGTCTTCTGTCTGTGTACAGGAGGTCATTGAGTCTCGAGGTGCAGTGTTGAGGTTTCGCAGGAACCTACATGGCATCCTTGATTGGCATGCCCTTGTGGCCATAATTAATTCATGTTCTTTAAATAACTCTCCAGATTGCCCTAATTGAAAATGGGATTCTAAACTTCAATTTACTACATCTTCTTTATACATATTCCTCTCATTTAGAGGTGTTCAAATTCAATTTACTACTATGTGGTGGCATATTCCTGTGCCTTTGAAAATAAAGATTTTCATGTGTTGTTGTTTCAAAATAAAATCCTCACAAAGAATGTGTTGTCAAAAAAAAGATGGCAAAGAGATACACACTATCTCTTTTGTAATCGTGTAGTGGAATCTGCATTGCATATATTCGTAAATGTCCTTACATTACTCATATTTAGTTCTGGATGGGCCAATTTCAAAACTTTTATGGTGATTGGACTTCTTTAGAAAATATTCAAGATTTGGCTCAGTCTTTGCCTCTCAAACAAAGAGAAGCTATGTTAATGGTTGTAAGTGCTATATGCTGGGATATTTGGAAAACAAGGAATTCTATCTGTTTTGACAATAAACTGTCCCTACAGTCTGATCCATGCTTTTACTAATTTGTTATTTGTTGAATTATTGGTCATGTACTAAAAAGAGGGCTGTGCAATTTGTTCATTCATGGACCCTTAAGGATCTTGATATGATGCCACTTCAATCCCTTTGCCTGCTTTTGAGATGTCATTTGGTACCACTATGCCACTGGGGTCCAGTGGTGCTAGCCACTTAATGGCTGCCCTTGCTGTCCTACCCTTGTCATGCCGTTCTAATAGCCTTGCTGGCTGTTTGGCTATTCATGCATGTTTTTGCTATATCCTGTAATAAAGGGGGGTGTTTCCTGTTTTTGCTGGCACACTTGTTTAGTACCTATTCTAGTTTTCATTTAATTATGTGGTATATATATTGTTCATGCTGGTTTGTTATTCTGGCATGTTGTTTTGGCTATTTTTAGGTTTTAGGTTTGGATGTACTTGTGTTTGCCTAAGGTCAATGATATGAAATGAAGGCTGAAACTTTGATACTGCCCCTTGATGGGTCAGTTTTGGGGTCAGTATCCAGTTGACGATGCCGGGTGTGCTGCTAAGACCTCTACTGGCACGGGGTTTTTTGGGTTAGCTTTTTATTTTATGTTTACTTTTCTTTTGAACATTGTATGCTTATTTTTAATATAATGGACGGGTTTTTGCCTATTTTTCCAAAAATAGGTGTTAAAATATAAAATATAATTCAATTAATATGTAATGGCTAGTTTATTTAATATAATACAAAATAGTGCCATGTAGGAAATTGTTCTGTAATTAATAAGATAGGGAATAGTGCATTCACGGTAGTTTTTTGAATTCTTGTAACTATAAATACGGATACATGTAAAGCTGAAATAAGATTGCAATAATAAGTTATTTCTTAATCTCTCTTGCCTTACAAAAAAATAACATGGTATAAGCAAAAGACTCTATGACCGAAAAATGAAAAAAACACAACAAATTCAGCAAAGAAAAATGGCTCAAGAAGAAGCAACGAAGTTCCGAAACTAACAAATACTTTGCTAATGGCAAAAAATTACATGTCATTGGCAAGGGCAACACCAAGGCGCCTGAGTGGTCGAGAGATGTTAGAATACATCACTGGTGAAAAAGAAAAAACCAAAAATTGCAGATCAAACACAGCTAACGTCCTGATGAAACGATGACAAAAAATAATGGAGAACAGAAACAACAACGAAAGATCATCACCTCACTCCTAAACTCCATGGAGCCTGTATATCCGACCTCGTTATGATGGCCGAAACAGCACATGAGTTGTGGGATGCGGTAAAGCTATGTACGGTCAGTAAAATAATTTTTCACATATTTATCAACTCATGCTGGAGATTCAACCGAGAAAACAAGGGTCAAGAAGCCATACTGAGTACCTTAGTGCTCTTGAAAAAATGCAATGAGCTTCGATCCATCGGTTAATAACAACAGATCTGGCTACACTTCAGCGGGCTGAGAAGGCGGATATTTTCAGTACCTCGTGGGTCTAAACCCGAGTTATGAAGCCGTAAGATCTCAATCATACCACGGTACCTCTTCTTCTTATTCTCAAATTAAAAGCTTAATTCAATAAGAGGAAAGTGGAGGACTTGACATGAATGGTTCAACAACTGCAAGCCATTAGGGACACGAGACCCATGGCATAGCCGTAAAAAAATCTCAATTTTAATCAAAACCCTAGCTTTCAAAATCGCCCAAATCAATCAAAAAATAAGAAGTGTAATCACTATAAAAAATGAACGGTCACACTCAGGATAGGTGTTGCCGTGTTGGCATCTCTATCCATCTCAGACCAAAAAAAAATTCAAAGGCAATGACCAGAATCGAAATTGGGAGAGAAAACGAACGAAAAGAAGAAGTTACATTGTTTCTAACGAAGGGAATGGGTTAATGGGCTAGTGGGTTCGTCTGGAAATAGATTCGGACTCAATAACCTCTCTCAAACCAGCACTGGGGCTGGATTTAATGCTAACGGGCTCAATTATCAAACCGGCGGACCCAATACCAATTTTGGCAGACCCGATTCTACCTCTGGCGGATCTTACTTGGTTTTTGGCGGACCCAATAGGGAGACCACCACTGGAGGCTCTGTTAATAGCACTGGCGGGTCATTATGGAGCGGATCAAAGCCATACAGCGCTGGCGGGTCGGTTTCAGACTGGTCAGGGGCTAGGATCAAGTCCAACAAGTTCTCTAATAGCTCTATGTGCTACTTAGCAATCAGAACACTCCTAACGCTTGTGGTATTGCTTCTAACTCAAAAGATTTATTTTTTAGTAAAATTATTATAGACAGCGGTGCAACAGACCATATGTTTGCTAACAAACAACTATTGTCAAAGCTCAACCCGACCAATGGTAATAAATATGTCTTGGTTGTAATGGTATGAAGGTAAAAATAAATGGCATAGGAGAAATTTACTTGTGTAACAAACAAATTAAAAATGTTTTGTATTTAGAGACATTCTCATAAACTTACTTTCTATAAATAAATTAACACAAGAATAAAACTGTAATGCAATATTTCTTCTAAAAAATGTTGTATTTCAAGACCTATAAACCGGCATCAAGATTGGTGAAGGATTTCTAGAAAATTGACACTATCTTTTGAACTCCAGCAAATTAAATCTTTGTGTTTCCGTAAAATTCGTTAACTCTAATCTTTGGCATAAAAGACTTGGGCATCCTTCCGACAAGATTTTAAATAGTATCTTGGATTTTAAGAATTCAAATTGTACTAATTGTGAAATATGCAAGTTAGAAAACAAACAAAGCTTCATTTTTCTCTTTCTACTAGTAAAAGTGAAGTTGTTTTTTATTTAGTACATTCCAATGTATGGAGACCAGCCCCAACTGATTCATATAATGGATTCAAATATTTGTTATATTTATTGATGATTTCCAAAAGTAACTTGGCTATATTTACTTAAATCTAAGATGAAGTGCTTGATTGCTTTTATAATTTTTTATGTTTTATAGAAACACAATTTAATGCAAAACTAAAAATATTTAGATCGGATAA
>JAJGRX010001140.1:0-48632 GCA_025461125.1 Carex kokanica | reverse complement strand
TCTGCACTTCCTTTTTATCCTGATGCATTTCGTAAAAAAAAAAAGGTCATTTATAAAGTAGCGTAAGTTCTAATGTGAAGTATAATGACAATAACCGATAAACTGTCCTTTAATAACAACGTAATGAGAGAGAATTTTTATTCGTGATAAGTCTTGTTCCTATCTTATCTCAAAAATTTAAGTAAAGGCAGCATATTCAAAATCATTCAAATATACAACGTGAATAAAAAATAGTTTGTCCAGTGATATGGATATAGAGTAGGATTAATTGCACCGTTAGTTTTGTGCTCTAATCATACTACCACATCTTATATCTATTTTCAAAGTTTTCGATTTAAACTATTCAACATGATTTCCGTATTAAAATGTGCTTGGAGCATTGGAGACCAAATTTTATATCTTTTATATTATTTTTAAATAGGTACAAAATCACTGTTTTTATATGATTATGGACTATCCAAAATAGTGATTTCGTACATATCTAAAAAAATAGTAAAAAAGGTTTCAAAAAATATAGAATTTGGTCTCCAAGTACGTTTTAATATGAAGATCCTATTAAGCAGTTCAGATTAACTGTTCCAATTTTGGAAACAGAGATAAGGGTATGAAGCATGATTGGAGCATAAAACCAATAATGCATTTTAATCTTACTAATAGCTATAATAGAAAAGTATGATAGTATAATAGAATCGTTGTGATTGAGAGCGAAGTTAGATGGAATTATAAAAGAGCAAAAAAAAAGGGTTACAAATTTACATTAAAATATTTTTTTTATATACTTTATGTCTTTATATCTTCATATTTTATCAGATGAAATAAACTATTACAGGAATGAAAATGCGAAGAGTACATTTTTCGTGAGGTAAAATAGGCTAAATTAGGGACAGGTATAAGGAGATTAAATTACTTATTATTGACCCTTATGACTCAAAAAGGAATATATAATTTTTTGTCAAATCATCCATCATCAATATGAACTTCTAATTCAGTCACTGCCCGATAATATTCTTGACATAATATATATATAGATGGGATATTGTGCTTTGCAAAGTAAAGCGAACGTTTTACTTCGGACTCGTGAAAATTGCTATTTATTGTGCTTAACATTTTTTGGAATTTTTTTACTATTTATTAAGCCACTTTGAAAATTGCTAATCCGGGTGAACAGTAAAAACAGTGCAACAAAATTCTGAACCATGTGATCAACAATTTTCAAAGTGGCTTAATAAATAATAAAAAAATTCCAAAAAATGATAAAATTTGGTCTGCAAGCACATTTCAATATGTAGATCAACTTGAACGGTTTGGATCGACTGTTTGGACTTTGAAAATCCGAAAATGAGTCCGAAGTAAAACGTTCGCTTTACTTTGCAAAGCACAATAGCCCATCTCTCTCTCTCTCTATATTTTATCAAATTCAGCCATCATCATAATGAACTTGTAATTCTGTCACTGTCCGATAATATCTTTAACGATTTCATACTTGCCAGATGTGATTAAAATAGTGAGAACCAAAGGATATTCTATTTTTCACTTGTTCTCTATTCTAGCTTTACCAAATAAGCTCATATCACATCTAATTAACCTTGAAAAAATTTAAAGTTGTTTGATAATATAGTCCTTACGCAAAGACAATTATCTTTTATTTTGAGATAAGCCCAATCCCATCTTATCTTTGAATTTCTGAAATTGTTTGGTAATAAATCCTTACGCAAAGATGGTTGGTTTATCCACTTTATAACAAGAATATATGTTAAGCCGTGAATAATTATCATAAGAGATTTAAAAAATATCATTTGCTTGTTTATCTTGCTCAATCCCTCTCTTAAAGACTCATCTTGCCCAGTTCCCCTCTCTACTATCTCGTCTCCCCCTCCTTACCATCTTGCCCAGGTTCCATTTTTATGGTCTACTCGGCAGAAAGTTGCAGACTGGTACAGTCGGTACAGGAGGTTTCTCAGGAGTTGATACCAGATCAACATGCTACTCAGGGAGTTCACTGTTGCTACGTCGATGGCTCTTTCAGGGAACCAAGCGAAGGTGGTGCGGCATACATTCTCTTTGACAGTACTGGTACAGAGTTGGAGTTCCTACAATATGGTCTTATGGGTTGTCAGCCTTACTCGACATTTCATATGGAAGCAGCAGCATTACTCTTGGAAATGAAGGCTGTCATGTTCAGATCTCTTACGAGTCTTACGATATGTAAATTTCTAACAGACTAAAAAAAATTGGCATCCTTAGTATCATCAAGTGAGGTACATTGGGAGATCATGGAATTGTTGGGTATAATTGGGAAATGTAAAGGTTTTAGATGCAAATACATTCCGAGGGAAGAAAACAGTGTAGCCCACAATCTTGCAAACTTGGGCATGGTATAAAAGTTTGACTCTTTAGGATACTCGTTCCCTCTGTTTAAATAATTGTAATCTGATTGTACTGTGCTTTATGAGAATCAATGATAGCTTAAGGGCACTTTGGCAAAAAAAAAAAATTCCTCCTCAACCACATGTTGGTCATAGCAGTACTGAGTATGACCAATTTGGATAGAACTGACACCCTATCATTCTGAGCTAAATAGACTGTTAAAATAAAGATTAACCTTTTACAAATTAAAGCATATGGCATTGGTGATATCCCTTCCCTCCTCAATTGTGTTGCAACAGTAACTGTTTTTCATTTTAATGCATGCCTACGGACTCCCAAGTGGAAGTTTCATGAGGAGCATAGGCATCCAGAAAAAGGCTGGACATGGCAAAGTTCAGAATTGAGGAGGGACATCACTTTGAGGAACATCACTGATACAAACCGAGGAAGCAAAGAAGAGCAGCTATTTGAGCATTGAACAAGCAGGATACAAAAGCACTAAACAATTATTGCTTGTGCTTCCACTTTAGTTTGTCAAAAGATGAATGTATTAATTGTACAGCTGCTTTTGCATAGTTTATGTTTTCTTAGGATCAATGTAGGATACTGGTAGCTAAGACTCTCAAGTACCTTTTTTTTTTTTTTTTGCTTCTCTTACAGCCCGTAGGCGTCATGTACCTTTTCATTTAATCTAATTTAAGCGTACTATGCCTCATTTTTGGAGTCAGAAAACTTTGTGACTTGGCCTTTTTCGCTGATATGAGTACTGACATTTCAGTTTTGAATGCCCATATGTGTCTGTTTTTTTTAGTCTGAAACAGAGATACAATAGAAGCTTGCTTTTCTTATAAGGGTAAAATGGGAATTATGAATTTGGAAGGGTGGTGAATTTGAAATTAATGAAAAAGTTAATGTATTGGGTAAATATGTGAGTTTTTACAATTTTGAAGGGCAAATACGATATTACAAACTTTTGAGGGGGAAATACGTAATATTGATACATTTGAGGGGATACATGAAATTAACCCCAAAAAGTTTAGTTATCTTGATGCCTTTTGGCAAAACAAACCCTACTATTTATAAAATAACACACCACAACAATCCAATTAAACAAAGTATGTGTTCTATTTGAATAAATGGTGCATGATAGTCTTATTATACTTCTGTATGGTATCTTAACATTTTTAAGTGTGATTTAGTTGAAACTTAGAAAGAAATGTTTTTTTTAGTTTTACTAAGCCTGCATGCTCTCAGAAGTTTTAGGAGTTTTGAAAAGGTGTCAACAACTATCATACAGCATTGCAGTTTTTCCATTTTTTTTTTTTTGCAATTTTTTACATCTAATGATTTCTTTATCATACTTAATATTTTATTTAAAATAAAATAAATTTGCCACATCCATATATATGTGAAATATGTTTGTCAAAAAGTATCATTACAGAATAATTAATTTGACATTTATAGTTTAGCAGATTCAATAATCTGAAAAGTTAGTTTATATTTAATGTGTAGTTTGATTTTAAAATGATAATAATCATTTAATTTGGATAAAAATTAAAGTTAAGTGGCTAAAATGAGATGTATTTAAGTTGAGCAACACAGTTATTTATATTAAATTTACCAGTAAACATGAAAATAGGAACTAACTAATGCATGAATTGAGAGGTGCTAATTGAATGCTTGAATTGAATCATCAGAATTATGGCAATGATATATTTTCAGACGAACTTAATTGCTTTTTTTTTTTGTAAAAAACGGCAAAATTATTTTAAATGTAAAAATAAATCTTGTCCAGTGACTTTGAGACCAATATGTGCTAATTAAACTAGATTTAAGACCTGCGCTTCAAGACATAATCATAGACAAATGGAGATTCACGCACAGATATCAGGTGAGTTACCTCACCTTATTGCATATAGGTTTCGAGAAACTTTTGATTCAGCTTTGACTAATCGGAACACGTCATACACCGCAAGAAATATACATTCGAATTGCAATGGTTATCATCTTGTGGTTCATACGAATGAAAATGTTGTTTATTTACTTCCAGTTCAACAAGTTTTTGTAGCATGAACAAAGTTCTGGATGGTTCCACTTGAACATGAATTGAAAAAAATTCGACTCCCCTTTTGTCCTGCTTGAAAAGCATTAACATAATTTAACCTATAAAAAAAGCATTAACATAATTACATTCCATTTCTGTTTCTACAAGACTTGCAAACAAAATTTCTCTCATAATGGGTAAAGATTCTAAACTTGAGAGAACCATTCTTTATTCTTTGATCTACTGCTAAACAATAATTTCTTCCGTATAAGAAGTTGCAGATTTAAAATTCAAATGAATTTTTTTTATGAATATTAAAATTTGAATGACTAGATCTCTATCTTAGTTTCTCTTGAAAAGAAAAAAAGAAAATTATAAACTTGTAGCTAATACAGTGGCACACTGCAAGTGCCTTCAGATCTCTTGCATCAGCATCTTTCTTATCCCTGTTTTCTTCTTTCCTTCTCTATCCATTATTCATCGTCTTAATTCCTATCTTGCGACTCAACAGTATTCCGAACCCTTGACGCCACTGCCATTTTGCTATCTGCCAACATTATCGGCTTATTGCCTCCTCCCGTCATAGCATTGACCTTACAAATTGACATAAACATAACACTTTCTTTCACCCTCACCTCAAACCCTAACTATGGCGCTTTCCAGTATAATACTGGTCAATCTGTTCTGGGTCCTTCGCGGGACCCAGGTTGGTCAGACTGCAGTTGAATCTGGCAGAGTTCTGAGCCAGAGTATGATCTGACTCAACAGATACCTATCTGTCGAGTCAGGTTATTGTTCTCTGGTTCGTCATATTCAAAGCACAATCAAGGTCACAATGTCACATTGCACTCGGGAAAGCCATTTTTAAGGTAAGGCGCTAAAATTGTACCAGTGAGACCATCATACCAATTCTTGTACGCTGGTAGCTTCTACCATGCATCTTAAAAAAAGATACCATCATACCAAGTTGTGATTCGTATCTTCCGATTAAGATCGCTTGTTTGTGCATATAGAAACTTGCACATTTATGTATGTTTTATTATTGTGTTTATACTTTTACTTTCCTTCTGATGTTAATTGACTAACTGTTACAGAACTTTGTAAAATTAAAAATCCTTTGTATTTTCTCAAATTCATATATCTCTTTCTTTGGTCCTTTTTTTATTTATTTATTATTCAACATAGCAAGATTAAGTATCAAGTACTGCAAGTCCTCAAAGATCTACAATGCTTATTTCTTCTTTGCGTGTAAAATGACACACCGGTTATGGAGAGCACATAATAAACACATGTAAACTAGCTTGCTCTGTCTTAAACGTGCTAATTATTTCACACAAAACATAACTACATTATCATTAATTTTATAGTGTTTCAATTCTAGCTCCTTCTAGATATTATATTTACAAATAAGTTGAAGCCTTATATATGATATACATATATTTGTTCACTATATGTACAGCATCAAGCAATCTTTTTCATAATAAGGGGCAACCCAAACTCAGGCTCAACAACTAATCGAAAAACAGGTGAGTGCTGATACTCTGGTGCCAGTGCAAATGTAAATTTAGGTAAAATCCGCGCTAGAATAACCTTCAATTCAACCAGGGCAAGGTTCTGGCCGAGACAGGTGCGGGCCCCGAGACCAAATGGCATGAACACATATGGTTTCTTGCAAGCACTGGAAATTCCATTAGCGAACCTGTCGGGATTAAACTTGTCTGCATCTGGTCCCCAAATCGACTTGTCGTGGTGCATCGTGGAGATGGGGATCCACATGTTGACATTCCTGGGGACGTGTAGTGTACCGATTTTAATGTCTCTGAAGGTTTCTCTTGCTACTAGGGATGCAGGTGGGAACAGCCTCAGAGTCTCTTGTATGACCATTGTCAACTATGCACAACAAATTGGAAAAAAAAAAGGAAAATAAATGTTCAAATAAGTATCTCTAGATTTGCATTTCTGTCTTTGAATTTCTAGTATTTTCATATAGGTATGTCTCAACATACTCATCTTATTGAAGAAGCACAATATATATGGTATGGATGATGCCAAGGTAAAAGTTAACCATATTAGATGCCAAAATTAGTTAATGGAAAAAATATATGGCCTCTAGGTATATATAATTGAAGATAATAATTAAATATATTTGTAAGTTTTTATACACATAAAGTTCAGTGTATGATAGGTTTTGAAATATCTTTATATCTAATTATACAAATTATTTTTGTTTATGTTCCTGTCTTTTATTTATTAACTTTTTAATAAATGAGCCCAAATAAGTCCCACTGTCTTAGCCTGGTAACAGTAAAAGTTTGTTGATATCAGAGATCGCTTTTACGAAGTTAAAATCCAAAATGAACTCACCGTTTTCATCTTAGAAAGCAGATCGAAATCTAGGGGCTGCCCGTCACAGACATTCATCACTTCAGCACGGGTCCTACTTTGCCAATCTGGATGAGTTGCAAGCAGCATCATGCACCAGGTGGCAGTAACAGCAGTTGTGTCGAATCCTGCGAAGTAGATGTTCTTGCAATTGTCGACTATAAGTTTGTCAGAGAAATCCATCTTGTTTTCAATTAGGGATTGAAGGAAATCTCTCTGTGCAGAGGCATTGTTCGTCTCATCTTTTCTTTTTTTAACCAGTTGAAGGATTTGAGAATTGATTTCTTGCACAAGAGCTGCTAACTCTCTCTTTTGCCTTGTGGGAAAGAACCTACAACAGTAATGGATGCTCTGTTAGCACTTAATTGCTTACATGCTATAGCTACATTTAAATGTCCCTAATTAATTTTTACACCTAAACTATTTCTTTTTACTGTAATTAATTGTCTAAGACCATATGTTAATACAATACAGTCATGGGTGTAGCCAGGACAATTAGCAGGGTGGGGCAAATATTTTCTGATAGAAACATAGATATAGAAGCATATTTTGAGGAAAAATTTCAGAAATAGACAAAATTTTATAATTTTTGAAACTTAGTTATACTCATACTTATATATAGAGTAGAACTAGGGTGCTCCTAGGCTCACCAAGTCTTTCCGTGAGCACGACTCTAAAACCTATCGAATTGACTTCAAACGATATTTTCAAACCGTTAGATGTTCAATCTATATTAAAATGTGCTTGGATACCAAATTTTACATTTTTTGAAATTTTTTTACTATTTATTAAGATGGTTTGAAAATCGCTGTTTTTCAATGGTGTAGAATTTTAATAAAAGCAGCGATTTTCAAACCATCTTAATAAATAGTAAAAAAATTTCAAAAAATATAAAATTTGGTCTCCAAGCACATTTTAATATAGATTAAATATCTAACGGTTTGGATCGACTGTTTGAACTTTGAAAATCGGAGAACCGAATCGTTTGTTCCTGAGTCCAGGAACAAACGTTTGTATATTAGCCATTCTCTCTCTCTCTCTCTCTCTCTATATATATATATATTTTAAAAGACACAAAAATATTAAAAGTATATTCTTAAAAACAATTTGAGGTAGACTCCACCTAGCTCCGTCCCTGAGTATAGTTGACTGATATGTGCCGGGTTAATTATAAAGCGACAAACTTTTGTGCGAATAACCCTGAGATGTAATATTCTACTAGGAAGTATGAGAAATTATTAAATGTTAAGCGCTAACATTTGCTATGCAACTTTATAAACATGAGAAAGTAAAAGGATGAGAAAAAAATTTCTTACCTAAGGTAGGAGAGTTCAAAGATGATATTGGATTTTGTCATTTTAACAGAGAGCTCCTTGAGCTTGCGGTAAATCTGTTTGCCTCGTTCGTAGTCACTGCCAAAACACTTCCTACATATGATATCAGCCGAATAACTACGGAAATATTCATCTACTGTTATAACTACTGTATTCCCTTCTCCCTGTTCAATTATTCCTTCCCATGCACTTAGAATTGGCTGAGCTCCTTGCACCATAATTTCCACCAGACCCTGAAAAAAAAAATATTACCATCATCACCCTCGTCGCCAACTATATTATGGTTGGACCGATTTTCTTCGTTCTTTTTGACATGTATAAATTGATTTTTAGTAAATAGATATTCAATGGATATATCACAAGCATGCCATGATACCAATGATGAGTAAATTTCTTTTCAGGGAAACAAGAAAATAACAAAAAGAAAATAAAAAAAAGTATCAAATAGAGATGAGCTAATTAAGTAGATGTAAAGTAAATGGGAAACACCTTGACTTTGCCCATGTAGAACTCAGGGGAGATGAGTTTCCTCTGGTGGGCCCAGAGAAGCCCATTGGACTTGATAATTCCTTGTCCAAAGAGAGGCTCTTGGCCCTTTTGCAGATAAGTGGGCTTTCCAATATCCAAAGAGACACACAGGCTTATCTCTCTTATCAGACTTGGATCCGTCACATACAGCGCTGGCCTCCTCTGCATCCAGTACAGGAATGTTGGTCCTGGCAAACAAAATTCACCAACTGGTTAGCTTAGATTCATCATATCCGGTACCGAGGGAACGACACATGTCACGCTGGTATGTCACAATTTTAATTAATGAAGGTTTGGGCGAATGCGTTTTTGTCCACATAAAATCTTGATTGCTGAGAGGTGGTCAACATGTCTTGATTCATGACTTGAGTGAGCCTAAGTTGAAAACTGTATTGATATTCTGCGACGATGGCTGTGTGACAGTACGCTTGCTATGAGGTTGAGTACTGGTTGAGAGAGAGAGAGAGAGAGAGATCAATAATTGATCAACTTGTATCATGATATGCATCTATTTTAATTGCATGAGCAGAGCAACCAAAATTAAAAAAGAAATGAATAGTTGTCGCTTTCCAGCCTCTCTAATTATTTCCATGGTGATGTTTCCAAGTTTCAAACAAATATTAAATTAGAGGTTGCTGTCAAAGGACTTCAAGAGATCACCTTTCATTTGAGGATTTAGTGGACCCATTGACAAGCTATATATTTGAATCTAAAATCTTAATTAGTTTATTGTGTTTGGACATCATATTAATATTAATTAGTAAAGTCAACTTTACAGGTGTTTTAATTTAACAGGTTAATTAATCTTACCAAGTATACTATTAGTAACTTAGTTTAGAGTTGTAGCAATAAAAAGAATAGGGATAATTTTATTGTGCATCTTAATTTTTATGTACATCATATCTTAACATACATAATATGGTTAAAAATTAAAATTTAAAAATGGTACTACTTTCCCTTTTTATTCTAGAAAATGATACTTTTGTAGTTTACTTATTAATAAATAGAAAAAAAAATGATTTCCACTAGATGTATAGTTGGGGAGATAAAAAAGAGTGATAATTTTTTTATGTATAAAAGATACTCAATTTAACTACTATTATAAATTACATTTCCACCTTTAACAAATTAATGGCTATTAGTAAGATATGATATATATATATATAAATTGAATGCATGATATATATAAACTCCGAGTTAGAGTGAAGCAACTTCTGAACCAAGTTTGGAAAAGGAAACAAGATAAGGCCTCACTCATTTAGAAACTATTTTAACAATGCAACAACTAGAGGGAACTGGCTTATCCATTCCCTTATCTTTTGTGGCAAAAATGCACATGCTTAATTATAATGTCTAAATAATACATTTATCATCTCTGTAATCTCTTTTTAATTTGTTTCCTTCCAAATATCTAGGGACAAATTTAAATGGCTCAAAAATTATATGAACATTAAAATAAATAACACATTTTGTCACTTGACAGATAGGAAATATAGAAATAATAATGGAGCAGCTTAACTCCTAAGCTATGTTACTTAATTGAAATTATGCAAGAAAGTATGAAATATGGAAATATCAAATTAATATGGTTATATATGTAGAGTAAAGAAAGCAACAAGTTGTGCTCATGTTTGCCTAGTAATATAGAAATATATCCTTATCTCTCCGGGAAAAAAAGTAGGAAATGAAAATGAAATTGAAGAAAATTTATAATGATACTTTGTATAGGCAAGGTAGCTAGGAATGGAGGTCAAACACTCCTCTCCAATCAGTTAGCTGTCATATAAATGTCAAGTCCGGAAATATTAGGGAAATTGCTACAAGTACCCCATGCATGCATGTCAGATGAATAACCATTAACCAAGCTTAATTTGATGTTGTTTTATCTCACAAAAACCTAATACTAACTCTATTTCATCTACTTTTTTTTTCATTGTAGACCTCACCAACCAGTGGTGGAAAAAAGTACAGGAGAAATGATGCTAAGCACCCCTCATAAAATTTTATGTAATTACATAATACTTATTCATCTAACCCCTTAATCTTATTTTTTAGTTCTGCTCCTGTCACCAACATATATAGTTGAACAAGTGAACTTTTTGGTATCCAAAACAATTTTCATATCAATTTCCTGTTTAGAGTCATCTCCAATAGTGATGATCTTTATAGCATAGCAAGCAACTCTATGATCTAAGACCAACCAACCAACATTATCATACCTTTCATGTCCCCTTCATTAAAATTAAAAACATTTTTTTAACAATAAGGCACTTTCCTACTTTGACAATTATCTAGTCTTGACTCTTGAATGAGGCAGAGTTACAATATTTTCAAACTAAAGGCTAGCTGTCGCTATATATATATATACATATATCATATATGCATGTATGCTTCCTGACTTAGGTTTGAAAGCGAAAATTAGCTAAGAATATAATTTGGATAACTTTGACAAAACTAGACGTAGTTTTATTATATGGTTTTCATCCTCTACTTTTAAATTTGACTTTGACACACAATATGATAAAAGGTTAAGTGTGCGGTCATAGTCGGCTACCTTTAATTTCTAATTAAATGCTACTACTTAATTGTGTTCTCTTAATAAACACCTTTCAAAGTGAATCAATTACTCTGTACGAGACTTTTACAATTACTGTACTATATAGATGCCTTTTATTTCATAATTTTTTTTCTATAAGGTTCTACTTAAAAAACTTTTTTCTTCTTTCATTAATTTCCTTCTGATGATAACAATCAAGACACATATTAATTTCCTCGTACATGTAACAAGCTATACTTAATATCATTATTATATATTTGTGCCTCTCGACATATCATATGTATTATATATATAAGATATCCCTTTCTTCTTCCTTATTTATTGACTACTTAATTATATATGTGTGTGTGTGTGTGTGTGTGTGTGTGTGTGTGTGTGTGTGTGTGTGGAAATTCACCCAATTTGCATGATAATGCATACCCTTCTAAACGGGAACCAAATACATTAAAATGATCGATGAACTACTAATCACAAATATTAAAGATGAACAAAATCTTCTTGTACTATCAGTTCACTGTTTGAATAGTTCATTGTTAATTTGTTGATGGGTCTGAGTTCATTTCCGAAGTCAGTATTAAGTGAAATATTATATATATGGTGAAACTGAGGAATATTTGAGAATGAAACGATAGCACAGTTGGCTAGAAAAAAGTTTTATATTTGTTAGATACTCAAAGGTCGAGAGTTCGAGTTCTTACCACTTTGCAGCCTTTGTCAACCTTTGCCAAGCTTTAAAACAAAACAAAAAAAAGGAAATGAGGAACATTTGCCGTACCGCTTCATTCCACATGAAGTTCACAAGTCATTAAAAAAAATTGATATCCAATTCAGACAATTTGGTAGTGACATTTAATTTAAAGATGAATCGTTTTCATTAAGAAAAGTTAATTAAAATTGGGAAAACAAGCAAATTAAGTAATTTAAATATATATGTTATGGTTACATTATTTCATCTATTATTAACATTGTGATGTCGACACCATAGAAATTCATATTCGTTTATTCCACCTTATCGAATCGTTTTCATAACATATATATATATATATATCCAAACCCAACTACACCTTCTATTATTTGTACCTTTTTCTTCAATACACGCTCCATAATGTTTGGATATAATTATAAAAGAGGAACTTGTATAACAAGTGGTAATTATTATATTATTTTAAACTCTGATCATTAATTAATTAATTAGCACGGAACTTTTTAACCTTCTCCCACTTCATCAAAAATAATAATAAAAAAAAGCATTTCCTTTCGAATCTTACGCCATATATATATATATAGTTTCAACATTTCTCTTGGAGAAAAAGTACTTAATTATTGGTTTAAACCTAATAGATACTTATATTTTTAATTACGTTCACATGCATCGATCATCCCCCATCAATTACTTGATCAAATTTGAGGCATCAAATCTATTATATATGATGATACCCATCATCACCACATATATCATCTTCTTAATTAATTACTCCATGTGTCCTAATTAACCTTCACCCTTTGGCATTAAGTTGTCTCTAAGAATTAGCTCCAAAACATGAATATTAATACCTTGTTTAGATGGAGAGTAGAGGAAGGGATGGAATGGAAAGAAAAGAAAACTCTTACTTACATACACTTTATAATAATATAAGATAAAGAGAGATAAAAGTTTGTGGTATTCATATACCTCGTGTTCTTTGTCTACAACTTTAGATAAATATACTTATATATATATAGTCACATAGGCACAGGCAGTTGAAAAGATTGATTAGAAATACATACCATAAGTCTTTCTCCATTGATCGAAATAAGGGAAGATATCTTTGGTGTAGTCACGAAAACTACCATCTCTAAAAGAACTTGATTCATCATGAACCATTTTCATTCTCTTCATCTCTGACAAATTGCCAGAGAAAAGGGAAGGCGGTGGGGGGCCGTCAATACCTTGTCTTTTCAATATCTGCTGTATTTTTAGTGGTATTAAATACCATGCAGCCATCACGATATACACAACTAAGCTGCCAAACCCTAAAACTAAGGAACACAATAACAGGCTCGCCATTCTCTCTCTCTCTCTCTCTCTATCTCTCTCTCGCCCCCCTGTTTGATAGGTAAGTGACTTTATTTATAATGACAAGAGATCGAGATACGAACTTTAGAGAATCGCAAGTCTTCGTCAATCCGTGGCGTAGTTTGCGGGATTCGGTGCTTTTTTAGATTTGAATGATTTTGGACTAATCTGAATATTGATAAATGGAATTGCGGGTTGTATCTGGACCGGAATAAATGGAATTCGGATTATTTTAAGTATTAAATTATAGTTATTCCGAATCAATAATTGCTTTGAAAACTTTATGCGATTTCCGGATCA
This sequence comes from Carex kokanica, assembly GCA_025461125.1. Lineage (NCBI taxonomy): Eukaryota > Viridiplantae > Streptophyta > Magnoliopsida > Poales > Cyperaceae > Carex > Carex kokanica. Next base: position 35,064 of record JAJGRX010001140.1, on the reverse strand, counting down.
ATATCCGAGTTGAGGTCTTATCTGATTTCCGACCAATCCACGATTTTATATATATACCATACATTATATTATCTAGAGTAGAACTAGGGTGTTCCTAAGCTCACCAAGCCTCTCGTGAACTCAACTCTAAAATCTATCGAATTGACTTCAAACGACATTTTCAAACCGTTAGATGTTCAATCTATATTAAAATGTGCTTGGAGACCAAATTTTATATTTTTTGGAATTTTTTTACTATTTATTAAACCGGTTTGAAAACCGTTATTTTCCAATAGTACAGAATTTTAATAAAAACATATGCATGATATTAAATTTTACATATGCTTCCTACCTAATTTTTGAAATACTAGAGGAAGCGCGTTATGTCTAATTGAAAAACTTTTTTTTTGTTAAATATGATTTGTGTGTGTGCACTTTGAAGATGGTGAGTAAGATCGATCAGAGTCCTAAAATAATAATAATTAATGATGACAACAACAATATTAGTCATAATCTACATGATTAACCTCCAACTTATTTGTCATGTCATGTCATGTATTCTATAATATCATGCATGTCTGATTTACTTTTATTTATTTATTTATTTATCTTTGATCAAGTAACTCATATGGTTTTTTATTTAGAAAAATTACGTGTTTAATTAAAGTACTACAACTCTTTGGTCCGAAATTTTATTAGTTACCACCTTAAAATTACAGAATTTTAACTTTACCATCGACTTTTGAAAATTATTCTCAATCTTACCATCAGGCTGCGTTGATCTTTTTTTTTTTTTTTGGAAATGATTAATTTTAGGATAGATTTGGTACAAATATCGGCGTTACATTTATATTTTGCAATCAAATATCAATGCACTTTTGTTGGGATTAATAGAGTATAAAACATCGGCGCGTCATCTATGTTTTTGCAATACACATTGATGCATTGTTTCTAACTTTTAAACAGTCATAATTATTGGTTGTAAACTATGATTTGAGCGTATGATCCCAATTCGGAGGACGTGGTGCCATGCGCATAAGTCTGCGAAGCCAGCAAAATAGGAATTGCAAAAAAAGAAACGTCGTTTAGAGTCTCAAAACTTCATTTTAAGTTTTTTATTATCAGCAATTATGTAATTTTCTTTTATTTGTACTAGAAACTGCATGTTAATTATTTATCAGAAAATTTAATTTAACAATTACCAACATCTTCCTTTAATTATTATTTTCCAAGAAAAAAAAAACCTCCACGCAACCTTAGGCTATATATGTGGATGGTAAGATTGAAAAATTTCGGAAGTTGATGGTAAGTTTAAAATTCTGAAATTTGAAATTTGAGGGTGATAACTAAATTTTTTCGACTCTTTTGTAAACATATACATGAATTATGTTATTTATGTTTAAAATTTTAGTTGTGCTTAAAATTTGTTTTGATACAATTACTGTTCTTTAAAAAAAAAAAAAAAATTATTTTTCATGGCGATAGGAGATGCAAGGTAAAGAAAACAAGCGGTGCCTCAGAATTCAGAAATAGATAGAGATGACAATATATATTTGTCTGGTGGGTATCCATCCATAAAGACCATAACACCTCTTAAAAAAAACAAAACTGAAAACCAACTGCTCACCTGTGTTTGTGGTTTTTGTGCTCATCTCATTATATTTATACACGTCGTCAGTAACTTAAATTTTCAATTTCTGCACAAAAAATTTCGGAATATTAAAGAGACTTTGTGTATTACAAGTTTAAACCGAATTACATACAAATTTTTAATTGATATTTCATTGTCTGTAAACCTCTTGTTGACTTGCCGGTCTTCAATTTTTTTTTTTTTTTTTTTTTCCCTTTCTTAATTGGGTAAGAACTTTTACTTTTTAATTACTAGGAGCCAGAAACTTCCTTTTTTGAAAGATGATTCTGATGAGAAATATAGTTAATTCTTCTTATTTTCACTATAACAATTTATAAAAAGAAAATTGTGTCTTTGCAAAATTATGTCATGTTGTATTTTTTTTTAAATTCATGAATTGGGATCAAGCCACCCAACACACTTATGAATTCAGATCCAGTAAAATAACCCAAAAATTAGATTTTGGATCGAGACCGTCGATTCGAATCCGTGACCATCCAACTAAAGTGGAGCACATGCATTCCGAGAAACAGGTTCAAATTCCGAGGCGATCTCGAGCGATGAATTCGATTCGGACGGTCTCAATCTAAAACCCAAAAATTGAATTACTTCAGGAGATCCGGAACCCACACTTTATGTCATGTTGTACTTAAAAGTCATAGTTTTTTTATACAACTGAATAAGCATGCAAGACTTTTATGACCTAACAATAGTCTTTGCTCTTCTTCTCTACCTTTCCAAATTTATATTATGGAGTCAAATTATCAAAGTAGTAGCTCTCATTTAATAATGAGTGAGGTCATGGTACATTGAAATGCGCAGATTGGTCTCTGCAATGAATTTATATCTCCGTTTTCAAAGTTTAAATAATCAATCCGAACCGTTCAACATTATTATCATATAAAAATATATTCGGTGATAAAATTTTATATTTTTTGAACTTTTTTTTACTATTTTTTAGGTAGGTAGAAAATCACTATTTTTTATTGTCCAGAATTTTTTGATCAAGTGATTTTCTAATTGTCTGAAAGATAGTAAAAAGAATTCAAAAAATATATAATAATAATATTGAACGATCTGGATTAATTATTTAAACTTTGAAAATAAAAATATGAATTCAATGTACAAACCAATTCGCACATTTCAATATACCATAGCCTCGCTTTTTAATAATTAACTAGCTTCGATCAACAGTCAATTTTATAAAAGAAAGAGGTGCACTTAATTTTCATATGTATGATATAATACCATTTAAATCATATGTCCATACTACTAATTTTCAAATTTAAACTTGAATTTTGATAATTCTCAATTGTTGTGTTAAATAATTGTTAACAATAACCCAATAGCGAATAGTTGAAGTTAGCACTGATTGTCTGTTTCTCACCCATCCAAAGTCCAAACACAGAGACAATACCGGGGCTATAATAAAGGCCTAGATTGAGTAGCCCATTATGAAAAGGCCTAGCATGCTAATAAAGGCCTTAGAACTGATAGTGGGCTAGTCAGAACCACATTAGTCTAAGCCCATTATGAAAAGGCCTAGCACGCTAATAAAGGCCTTAGAACTGATAGTGGGCTAGTTAGAACCACATTAGTCTAAGCCCATTGCAAGGTTTGGCCTGAAAATTAAAAATTGGTCTTCTTCATTCTTAAAAATTGATTTCCATGGTAGATTGAAATTGAATGATAACAATTATTTTGAAATTCATTCATTATTTGGTCGCATGTGCATATTTGGTCCAAGCATCATTATAAAAAAATTTCTATATTCGTCTTATGCAGAGGTTCTTTTAATTAGTTGATGCTTCACTGGCAGCATGCAATTCATCAAAACAGAAAGAGAAATAAAATAAAATAGTCGCATTGACAATTTGGTACATGTTGCCTTCCCCAAACGAATTTTTCAACGTCACAGAATTTGGTTTGGATATTAATTTGTTTGTACAGCTGGTTGGCTGGTGAACAATTACTTTTAGAAGTCGAATATACTTTTTAAAGGATAGGAATGTGCCACGCAATATATTGATAACTTGTAGATTGTACATGGTCGCCAATTTTATACCCATCTACATCTTCTGTCCTTTTTTGTACTTCTTGTGGTGTTTAGGGGCGGATTCAGAATTTTCGTCAAACAAGAACAAAACATATCGAATTGATTTAAATACATAATTGAATTTAAATCCATTAATTAATTGGGTACTCGGTAAAAAACAATGTTTTAACTTATACTTTTTAATACTTTGACTTGTAATTTCTGATGCTCTAAATTATAATTTAATTACGAATCAAAATTCAACAAATTTATTTCAATTTTAATCTTAAATTTAACCCGAATTACAAATCAAACGTCCAGAGGGGGGCAAAAAAAATTTCAGGAGGGCAAAGTCGGTCGAAACTGATAAATCTCCACTAAAACTCAAAATCCAGGGGGGCCTGGAACACTCTGAGTCCGCCTCTAGTAGTGTTTGGCCGAGACCTAAAATTTTGAACGCTTAATTCATTATTCTAATTTAAGTCGGCTTAAACAAATTTATGTTTGATTGAAATTTAAAATTATGTCATGGTATAAACTATTAAGAAATAGTATTGACTAAAGAAAAGAGAAGAGTTTAGGCGCTTGAATTATATCATGACATAAATTATTTATGTAGAGACGTAAAGGAACTAGCTCTTAAGTTAGTTTAAATTTAGAAATCCAATTTTAAATTACCATAGTTAAACCGTCACAATTAATTCGCATTTGATGTAATAATTTAGGTCTAAACTCTTTATTTCATGATTTAAATCTCAACCAAACATTTAATGCTTTAACTTGTTGGTTTTGAAGTACTTTACTTTGTTGGGAAAGAAAAATATACAAGTTATGATCAAGGTTTTAGATAGCGTTTATAGCGTCATAGTGGGAATGTTACAAAAAAAGCTATAGCGAATAGCATCACTATAGCGGAAGCTATGCCACATAGCGTTTTTTTTTTTACATTCCGTATATTCAATAGTATTAAATATCAACATTATCTAAAGTCTCATAGAACAATAAATAACACCAAAGTAATTAAGAAATTAGAATATTCATATTGAACCAGTACAAAGTCCAAATTGCAGTTCAAAATAACCATAGTAATATCATAAACTATCGTTTTTTCCTATTAAAAATATCTTAAGCATCACGATTCATGACATAATCTATTTTTTTTCTATTCAAATTTTAATTTCTATTCCCAGTTTCAAATTGATTTATCTGTAGCAAGTAGCAACAAATTCAATTTCGGTCTGAGCTTTTTTGGGTCTTTATTTATAATCCATATAAATTGCTTAAAAAAATTCATATTGTTTTTTTGGAAAAAATTGGCAGTGGCTGCCAAATAAGTTTTATTAAAAAAAAAACATATTGTATAGCGGCCGTAGCACAAATAGCGTGCTATTTAGAACACCAGTTTTTATGCACCAAATCAGCAAATTATGAACTTTATACAAATCCATTAAACTTGAGTAATTTAAGTAATGACAAAGTAATATTAATTACATCGCCAAAAAATTCTATGTGAATGTAACTAGGTCTAGGTGAGGTGACCACACCTTTCTCTGTGACATGAAAGTAACTAGTCTAGTCTAGGTGAGAACATGGACCAGTATTAGTATAGATTCTGGCAGCATTTTGGTTCTAAATTTATTACGTATTGAAATTTCCTACTGGCTTCCTCCGCTATAGATAGGGTTGGATTTAGAATTTTCGTCGGTGCAAAAAAATATCGAATTAGATTTAAATATCTAATCGGATTTAAATTCATTAGCCAATTAGGTATTCGATAAAAAATACATTTCTTATGTTTTGACTTATAATTCTAATTACCAATCAAAATTCAACAAATCTATTTCAATTTTAACTCTAAATTTAACCCGAATTACAAATCAAACGTCCAGAGAGGGGCAAAAAAAATTTCAGGGGGGCAAAGTCGGTCGGAACCGATAAATCTCCACTAAAACTCAAAATTCAGGGAGAGCAGCTGCCACCTCCTGAAACCACCTGGGTCCGCCCCTGGCTATAGATTATATTATTTTCACTGTGCATACTTAAAAGATCATAAAATTTTAATTTAATTTTTTTTATTATCAAGAGCTTGTAAAAATACATTAATGCGGATAAATGATGAACGTTGATTTTTTAACATGTTGATTTATATAAAACCAAAATTGAAAAATAATTTTTTTTTTATAAATGTAGAGAAAATAATATAAATCACATCTAATGGTTTTATTTTGACATACAAATTTTAGAATTTTTATTATTAGAAAATTAAAAAGTAAAAGCATTATAAAAGCACAGAAAATAAAGACATTTGAATCATCCACTATTATGAATGCTACTGGTAATTTATATCTCTGAGTCTGTGACTAGTTATAAGACAAACTAGCATTTAAGAAGTATAATAATTATAGAATATTATTCTCTCCTTTTTTGACTCAGTTTAAAATTTAGAAAAGAAGCGTCAGCAATCAAATAATTATGGAATATTTGAAACTAAATTTAAGAACAAACCAAACTTTGATTCTTTGGTGGGTCATGACGTCTTGCTTGTACTCAACCAAACACTTTTTATTTCGGAAAACAACAATAATTAATTAATTATAGTACGATGTAGAATGTAGATGTTGTTAATATTTTCAAACCACTTTTGAAATTATTAATAGTAAAAATTCTAATAGCTTCATAAATTATCATTCAAAAATGGATCCGACTCTGTTGCTTTTCTCAGAGAAAAGCAGAGTTCTCATTTTCCGATTCTAACTATTTAAAAAAATTATTCACGTATCTCGATAAAAAAAAATTTATACACAAATCTCAACAAATTTGAATGGTTGAGATCGAAAAAATAAGATCCTGTTTTTCTCTAAAAAAAAACAGCAGAGAGTCCGTTCCTTCCAAAATATCCACATGTATTGACTAGCTTCATATAATTATAACAATTCTTCCACGGTGCTGCTGTGATGACCGTGATTGAATGTGATTACAGCATCTTTCTTTTTTCTAGTTTCATAATTAATACAAACTAATCATGCAAGTTGGTTTAAAGAATAGTGTTAGGATAATGTTTTTTTTTTTCTTTCTTGTTCTTTAGATAGATGTAAGAAAAATACTATAACGTTCTATTCAAAATAGTGAAAATTATTGTTTGGTAAAATATGACAATATAAAAATAATAATAATAAAATAGTGAATTAGCCTATTTTAGTGCTATTTCAAACTGGCAACCATCAGGGGCGGAACCAAGGCAGGAGCCAGCCTAGGCCCTGGCCCCCCCTTAGCCCAGAAAATATACAGAGTCCCTTTAATAAAAAAAAAAAAAATTGGCACTCCCATTTATGGGCGATGGCACTCTGGCGAGTGACGACTGGACTCCGCGTCTTCCCGACGAGGTGACTGGGCTCCCCCTACCGATCATTCCTGGTTCTGCCACTGGCAACCATTATAGCCGAAATAGCGTGCCGGTCCATTATTTGCTATTTTGGTAATTGCCAAACAAACCCTGAGAATTTAGAAGAAATAAATATGTAATAATTATTCTAGTACATATGATAGAATCAAGAGGAGGGTTCAAATGCCTCTATTTTTCATGTTTCCGTTTTTAAAAACTTTAATAACTCAAAATTTAAAACTTAAAAGTTGAAATAAAACCGTTGAATATGATCTACATCATTTTATCTATGCACGTGTAAAAAATTATGACATTTCAATTTTGTTTTGATTGTCATTAAGAGCTTGTAAAAAACGTATTAATGTGGATAATTTCTAGACGTTGATTTTTCAACTTATTGATTCACATAAAAACAAAATTAAAATGTGATGATTTTTTATGAGCACATAGATAAAATGATGTAGATCATATTAAAAATTTTTATTTTAACTTTTAAGTTTTAAATTTTGAGTTATTAAATTTTTTAAAAATAAGGTATGAAAAATAGAGGCATTTGAACCTTGCTGTAGAATCAAATATATTTTCAAAGTCCGCATTCTTTCTTAGAATTCGTTTTGTTTTTATGAGATTTTGCGGAATAGGAATCCACAAAACAACTCATAGAAATAAACTCAATTTGCGTTGGCTATTCATTGAAAACTTTAAAATCAAGTTGCATTCCATCAATTTTTTTAAAAAAAAAGAGAAACGAAGTGCAAACGAATTCCCGACATTTTTAAAAATACCTCAAGTTAATTAAAGATTAATAAATATGCCCACGGATGCCTAAAAATTTTAAATATGTCCAAACCGGCCATAAAACGCCCAACCGGCCATTTAATGGCCGGCCATGTAGAACTCAGGGGAGATGAAAACATATAAAATTATACAAATGCAGTCAGATACTAGACAGATGTATGGGCCAGTCCTATTGCTTCAGTCACTGGTCGTGGTCACAACTACTGGTGAGCAGACCCATACTGAATGCGACACCGGCTTGGGGAGATCTCGATGATGTCCACTGCCCGGCATACGCCAATAAGTGGCACGGTACTCACCATTATCGCGATATGAGTCACGGGGGTACATTGGGATATCAGGCCAGTTCGGTCACAGCTGCAGACTTTGACGGCAGAGCGGGTTGAGTGGACACCGTACGTCAGACTGTACGATGAGGGGAAGCTACCGACGAGATGTTTCCAGTCGCAGGATATGTGGTTCTACATGGCCGGCCATTAAATGGCTGGTTTGGGCATATTTAAAATTTTTAGGCAACCGTGGGCATATTTATTAATCTGTAATTAACTTGGGGTATTTTTAAAAATGTCGGACGAATTCTAACAAGATATTTTCATGTAAATTTCCGTGAAATGATTTTATAAGACCCTTAACCTATGTTACTCGGATACGCCTATATAGGCTCCGTATCCGTATCGGACACGTATCCGATACCGATACGCGCCCGATACGGCACCGATACGTATTCGATACGCCAGCTGGCGTATCCGCCTACGTGGCGTATCCTTACTTGGCCGACACAGTCTCCGATACTCCGTTGACACTCTAGGATACGGCAAATAACGTTCGGATACGTCCGCAATACGGCAGGACACGTGAGCTGCGCAGTGAAACGCGCGCGCCGCACCCGTGAGCCGCGCAAATACCATTGCACAAATGTGAATTTTTTTTCGCCAGCGGGATTCGAACCCGGGATAGCCCCAATTTGGACCAAAACCTTTACCACTCCACCATAGTTTCACTTGTGTACTATACCAATAACTATGGTATTTAATCTATACTTAGAGTAAGCCTTTAATTTTTTATAGTTTGAGCCTTTAATTAATTTTTTATGATTATCTAAATACAATATATAAATAATAAAAAATATTATATATATATATATAATTGGCGTATCGTATCCGGAATTTTTGAAAATTTCCGTATCGCCGTATCCGTATCGTATCCGATACGATACCCGTACCCGTATCCATGCAACATAGCCCTTAACAGTTAACATCGCTCCCTGCTTCAATTGAAAATTCCAGACATTTAAGCAAAGTTCCACTGTTGGGAAACTGTTTGTACGAATCTTGATGTGAATCGAACGGGACTGAACGGATATCGAACACAATTTGATCCGAGTGCCATTGGACCGAGTCGGTTCCTATTTTGCTTAACCAATTGGCTTGGCTTCTACGGTGCTTTTGTTTCTGAATCCTTCTTACATGTGCAACAAAAGATGACAATCTTCTAGGCAGACAAGTCACGGAAAAGAGCCTTCTAGATTCCCCATGCCGGTATCCAATCCATCTTTTGTTAAGCGGGTCATTTAATCTCATTAATTATTTCGCTGTATGATTTTCATACAGATTTATATACAGCGAAATAGAAAGGGAAGTGGGATTCACATTTGATTTTCAATTTTAACCGTACGTCCGTACGATTAGAATCCAGGCCAATCTAGACCTAGCCTGTAATGCACAAGATATCTTTGAGATTCGTGTTTATATGTAATAAACGCACCAGATTCAAAAGCAAAAAATGAGGTACCTTAGGTGAAATGAATTCCTGTCATGGGGCCCTCAAATCAGGACACGTCGCATGTACAGACGGGACCAGTGACACGCTCGTAATTAATTGTAATAAGCCTGGGCATCTATAACTTTCCCGTGTTGTTTCGTATTCCTCGTTTCCATCTATTTATCGCTTATTTGTTTCGTTTCCAAGTTGGGATTGGCAGTTAAAAACGAACTGTCTGGAATTGGAATTGGAATTGGAATTGGGTCTAATCAAATCTCTTGTCGTCTCTCTCTCTTTAGCTGCGAGATTTTCTCAGATTTATAGAAGAGCAATTGTACTCGGATTTAAGCCCCTTGATTTGAGATCTTCCATCTATTGCTCAAAGTCGAGCTACTCGGCGGAAATATTCGTCTGATCTGCGTATTCTTCCTTTCCGGTGAGTTCGATTTGATGCTTTGTAAATGCTTACATTATTGTTTTTCTTTTCTATTCCACATATATAATCTTTTTTTTGGGGGGTGGACGAGAGGCGCATTAATTTTGCTTTATAATTCCGATGAGATACGATATTCCAGGAACGAACTTGTTTTGAAAATTTTAAGGTTGCAAGTACCCTGAGTCGTGAAAAGAAAATTTTCAGATATTGTCAAGACTTTGTATTGTTTTAATTCTGCTTCTTGTCCCTATTATGATAAATTTATTAATGGTGGATTATATTTTTGACTGTTATATCTCTTTGCTTATACGGAAAAAAAGCTATCATCAAATTATCTAATTTTTTTTTTCCAATGTACCCTCAATTTTTTCATGATTGTCTACTGGAAGTAGTTAATTATCCCAGCTTGTAGTTTGCAAAGATTTTTGGTATCTATTTAGGAAAGGCAGTCACCTCACTAATTTATTATGAAGTATTGTGAAATTTTTTAATATAAAGGTGGTAATTCATACTGGTATTTTTCAATAAAGCACGGTGTTTAAAAAAGAAAATCTGTAATATATATGTTGAGGTTCAGAATGTAATTTAAGCTCAGAGTTCTTTTTCAATGAGGATCTAGAAGTCTCTTCTAACTCCTTTTCAATAGATTGACTATTGGGTAAGGTCCACCTAACCCTTTATGAGGTAAATAGATATTTGGCCTCTTCCGTTGCTTAGTGTCAAATTGTCATAGGGTTATTGTCCATATGGAATGCTACTTTATACCCTCAATACAATATAATTCCTTGAGTGCACGAATTGGAAAATAGGAGCCATGTAATTACTTTAGAATGATATGTTTAAGTGAAATTGAGTAGGGAAAATATGTTATCTCCTTCTCTCTTCCCTTTCATGTCCCCTTTGTTGCTTAAATAAGTTTGCAACACTATGCAATTTGTATTTTTGTAAGCCTTTAATCATACCCATCTTGTTAATGTCATGTTAGGCTAGATATTTCTTTTAAAATTGTTTGGCTTGTCTGTATCATACTCCATGGCAAATATGCAACTTTTTTTTTTCTGTCTAAACATAAATGTCATGAAGCAGGAAGCTGAGCAAAGCATAGCAATGGAGAGATCTCTATTGGAGAAGATGATAGAGGCACAGGGCGGTAGTGGTGAACCAATCCTAGCCACTATAAAATATGCAGTCTTACCTATTGCCAAGGTTTTTACAATGTGCTTTTTGGGTTATTTAATGGCGTCTAAGTATGTTAACATCCTGCCAGCTAGTGGCCGGAAACTTCTGAATGGGGTGAGTTTTTTTTTTCCTATTCTTTTATTATTTTTTAAAAAAAATTCTGTCTATGCTGTTAAGATCTTACTAAACCGTTTTCTGCACCATACAGCTAGTATTCTCACTCCTACTGCCTTGTCTTATATTTTCTCAATTGGGGAGAGCAATTACTTTCGAAAAGTTGCTACAGTGGTGAGCATGTTTTCTCCAATTTTGAATTTTGAATTTCATGCTCCCTTCAAGATGCTACAATTTTACACTATAACAATGATTGTCATACTTGCAGGTGGTATATTCCAGTTAATGTTATAGTTGCTACGATATCAGGCTCCTTGATCGGTTTAATAGTCGCATGGATTATTCGGCCGCCATACCCTTATTTCAAGTTTACTATTATTCATATTGGCATTGGTGAGTAATTATTCTCTCTTACCTTTAAGCAAAAATTGTGAATTTCTAGCTAAATTTTGTTCCAATTGAAATTAGAATATATTGGAGGGCCTTAATTCCAGGAATAGGGAAAATTCTGGTTTGGTGCTTGTTTGGCCCCTCTCTTGAAAGCATATCTAATTCTGAGAAAAACTTGGTTTGACTCACTCTTGAGAAGCAAAATTTGATTGGAAATTACCCCCTATACTCTGAAAATCAAATTGGTATGATGAGGAATAGGCTATCCTTCTCCTTTCTTGTTCCTAAAACTTCGATACCAAGCTGCACCTTGCAGAAATTCATTTGAGAAAAATGAAAGTTTTTTCTAGGTTTAAGCTACATTTGGAAAATATGTATAGAACTTGTTTCAAGGTTATAACTTCTATAACATGTTTACTTGTAGGGAACATTGGAAACATACCGCTTGTGCTTATTGCAGCACTATGCCGTGATGCATCAAATCCATTTGGTGACTCCGAGAAATGTAGTCAAGATGGAAATGCATATATCTCCTATGGCCAATGGGTATTGAGTCCTTATTTATTTATGTTTTCATTCTTGAAAAAGGATTCAAGGAAGAGAAGTATATATATGTGGTTATGTGGTTTATACGAATCAATTATACTAAAATCCATGTACATACTGCAGGTTGGTGCAATTATTCTATACACATATGTATTTAAAATGCTGGCCCCACCACCAGGTGAGTCCTTTGATGGCAATGAAGACGAAAAACAACTACCCATCACTAGATCTTCTCCTCTAGAGAATAGTAATGCAGCTGTTGAAGACAATGCTCTTGTTTCAAACAAGTCTTCAATAGATAATGGTGCAGCACCTGAGAGCGAGCCTTTGTTAAACTCATCAGATGAAACCCTGACAGCAACCAAAAGGTTCTCTTTAAAAAGAGTAAGTTATCATTTAATTTGTTATATACTTTTGCTTGTAGATATCTCCAAGATGAATTGTTATTATCTTTGAACATGCATTATTCATATTATCTACTTGATCAAGATAATCATATTTGATGCACAGATAATGAGCATGCTTTACAAAATGGCAGAGATACTAAAGCTAAAGCAGATTTTCCAGCCTCCTATTATTGCCTCTGTAAGTTTCTAATTGCGTAAATTCTTGTATTTGTTTTGTTTACAACTTGATACTTGAGATTGAATATGACATTTGCATACAGGCGCTGGCTATTATCATTGGTGCGGTACCTTTTCTCAAGAAACTTGTTCTTACTGATGATGCCCCATTGTTCTTCTTCACCGACAGCTGCCTGATCCTTGGGTATTTTATTTTGAAACTCGGTTTCTTTTCGTTGCAATCTTGGACCTATATTTGTGTAGTATATAGGGTGAACATAAGACTAGTATCTTCATATAATTGTACTTTATTTATTTATTTTTCTTTTGGTGAAATTCAGGGAGGCTATGATTCCCTGCATCTTACTTGCTTTGGGTGGTAATCTTGTTGATGGTATGTGCTTTTCTTTCTTCTAATATGTTCTCTTTCAGCTAAGAAAAAAGTATATTACGAGTGTAAAATCTCAATATTTCTCCTGGATTCTCCTTTGAAATGGAAACTTTTATCCTGTAAACCCATAGAACACATTGGAATTCTGACCACTTCGGACCTTTATTGAAGCCCCCAAATGACATTGCCTTAGTACATGTACAAGATATTTTAGATTTTACAGTGACACCCAATAAGCTACACTGACTGCTCCTATTCAATTGCTGCTTCTGACTTGAGGCGCCTATCTAGGAAAAAAAAACCTTAAATTGAATTTTTTTTTTTTTGTGTTTTCAGGTCCAGGAGTTGGAAGCAAGAGGTTGGGGTTGCGTACCACCGCTGCAATAATTTTTGCACGCTTGACCTTTGTTCCACTGGCGGGATTAGGCTTTGTCACTTTAGCTGATAAGTTTGGATTTATACCCGAGGGTGACAAAATGTTTAAATTTGTGCTGTTGCTTCAGCATTCCATGCCTACTTCTGTACTTTCTGGTAATTTAATATAAAATTTCTGAAAATGACTGTGAAATGTTGGATAAACTGGAAGAATACTAAAATGAATGATGAGAGAATTGGTCATTTTTCCACCTGATTTGCTATTTTGTACAAATGAGCTTGGAATAGGGCTTGTTCTTGCCTTGTCACCGAATAATTCTAGATGATAGTTTCTGATGTAACAAACTCTGGGCACAGGATTGAATTGTCAATCATGACATATTTTTGTTCCTTCAATTACAGGTGCTGTTGCGAATTTAAGGGGATGTGGGAAAGAATCAGCGGCAATTTTATTTTGGGTACATATATTTGCAGTATTCTCCATGGCTGGATGGATTATTCTCTATCTAAACATCCTTTTCTGAGCTACCTAGGTGAATATATTTCTTTAGTATATTTTCATCTATTTGAGTCAACTTGTAAATTTTTTTGCTGGTTTCTATTACCATTATTTGACTCGTTTCATTGGACCAACTGCAGGTACTATTTTTTGTACAGGAAGATATGGCCTCAATAGTGCGAATGATGCCTTGAACAATAGGAGCATGTGGTAAAGGTTTTAGGTTTGGTGATTTGTTTCTCACATGGTAGAAGCTCATTTTGGGTTGAGAGAACATGCCATGTGCAATCATTAATTCATTCGTTCAAGCGCTGAGATCTTGTTTTCTTTCTGAGTTTTAAATTATATGTAGGAACTTTACTGTTGTATATTATAGTAATGTCCTCAATAATTATAGCCAATTATCATCTGTTTATGCCCTCAAATTTTCTCCATATCTTATGGCTACTATGAAAACTTCCCTTGTCCAGCTAGTACACAGGAGTACATATCATCTGAGGTAATAGAATATTTTTCTTTAGATCCGGACCGTCTGATCAGAATCTGGAACAATCAAGTCTGAGGTGGAGGAATGCACAGGGCTCCTTTAATATTCGTGCAGATTCTGATCAGATGGTCCGGATCTAAACAGAAATATTATATTACCGTGGGTGATATGAATTCAGTACACAGAACAAGTGAACAGTTTAACGTATATGAACGCCCAAACTATTTAACAATTGGCTGTTAAACTTCTGCTTGTAGCTATGCACGTTGCAAGAAGTATAGTGAGAATCACAAAGGATGCCAGATTGCCAGAGTTTACCTGGTCAGAGAACGCAGAAAGAAAATTTAGAATAAGATACGAAACTTACAAAATAGTATCTAATATCTTCTTTGTCATTTATGCTAGGGAATGAAACATGTAAATTCTATTTCATAAAAAATTGCTATTAGCTAAGCTATGCACAAAACTTGTTACATCCAGTATCCTACCTTTCATTATAAATAATAATAAATCAAATGAAAAGAGAATTTTCTGTAGGGCGGATCGTGGTAAATCCATATCTATATCCGTTTTAATTTTTCAGATACGGATCGGATATTAAACAAATACGAACACAGATACATATATAATTCAAATACCTAATTTAAATATTGTAACAAAATTAATAAATTATTTTTTCATTTCAAAAATATAACATAAAATACAGATATAATTCGGATATTTACTCATTATGGTGAAAAAAAAAGTTTCAAGTATTAAGCTTTTATGTCATTACAAAATATATATTTCTTCAATAAAAATTAATCACCTACATAAACATACTTTTAATCAAAAGATACTAACAAAAAGAAAATTCTCTCTAAACATATATGATTCTAAACCAAACGGATAAAAAAGTACGGATACAAATACATATACATATCCGTATCCATACAAACGGATATCCAAAAAATATAAAAAAATATGGATACGGATAATTATCCATGCTCTCCATATCTGATTAATGAAACCGTACCCGTATCTGCATAAATCATATCCGTCCACGTATTCACATACTATCTGAATAAACAAAAATTTGAATATGGATTCGGATACCAACGGATAATGTCCGATCCATTTGCATCCCTAACTTCCTGATCTGATGCCCCTTGTAAGTCGCTCCAATTCAAACCTGAGGAAAAATTATGCTCATGCAACTTTACATTTCTGTTGTTCCACTGCAAGTTCAAAACAACTTTACAACAATTATCTGTTTATTTCTTACATTTGCCTCTTCTACCTGCCCAATTTGCTTTAAAGTCCCTTGGTCCAAGAAGCTCTGGAAAACTCAACTCCATCTCAGCAGACATTTTCAGAGCTAACTCAAAATTTCCTGCCTTTTTCAAATTGCTAATCAAAGCACGATACACATAAACCGAAGGCCTCTGACACCTTTTCATTTCCTCGAACAAATTAATGGCATCTTTTATCCGACCAGCTCTACCAAAACTGTCAATTAGAGCAGTGTATGTTCTCAAATCCATATCAATCTCTTTTTCAGACATTTCCCTTGCAAATTCTCTGCACATATCAAACTTCCCTAATCTACTAAAAGAATTAATTATTGTGTTATAGGTTATAGCATCAGGAGAGAAACCCAAACCCTTCATTGCTTCAAATTCTGATAGCATCTGATCCACCAAACCTGCCTCTCCCAAAATACCCAATACTGTGTTAAATGTGACCAAATCAAAATTTGAATTCATCTTCTTCAATTCTCCAAATACAAGCATTGCTTTGTCCATCTGTCCTGAATCAGCCATGACAATAATAATTTGATTCATCACAGTAGGTTCTCTATCCTTTGTAGTTTCACACACGTCCCTGATGAAATTTAATATCTTTTCTGAATCCGGTACCACTTGAAAAGCCTTGGCAACACATGTATAGGAATTTAAATTTGGGGGTGATCTAGAAAGCAGTAAATATTTGAACACTTCTGTGAAAAGATTGAAATCATTCGCTTGAATTGCTGAATTTAGAAGACGATTATATATACTGACACAAATGTGGGCTTGCTTGTCAGTCAATTCTCTCAGCAAATGAACTGCAGCAGAAAGGTTTCCAATTTTGCAAAGCTTTTCAATTGAATCAATACCCATTTCAAAATCGGTAACCTTGGAAAGATTCAACTCCTTGCTAACCTCCTGATTATCAGCTTTGGTCATACTAGACCAAAAATTATAAGAAATTCTTATGAATTTAAGCCTTACAGCAGTTGGCGGCATATGCAAAGTTTCCCGGAAGGAAGAGTAGGTTATGGAACTCTGCAATTTATGCTTTGAAATATTAGACACAATACACAGAACACAACACAGAATTAGATTTTACATACTGTGCATTACTTGAATAAAATAAAAATAAAACATAATTATTGAAAGATGAAGCAAGAACCAATTACCTTTTTAGAAACGAGGTTTGCACAGGTTATACAAAAGATTACCCTGGAACCATGATTTGGGCAAACCAGTCTATGCAAGAGCATTGTTGAATGCAACGCGAAAATCTATTTGACAAGCACTGTAACAAATACCATGTCCTAATAACAAAAATGCAGCTTGTGAAGCGAGAGTAGCAATTTAGTAGCTGAGCTGAAAAAAACAAAGGGGGACTACGAAAGGAAGAAATCGGAAGCTAAAATTTCCGAACCAGTTTCCAATTTATTTATTTTGTTTTCGGTTTTCTCTCCGGTTTTCTTCTAGCTGTAGCTGGAAAGGAGAATGGAGATTGGTTTGAGGACGGCGATTCGGCGAAGAAGAAACAGATGGGTTTCGGTTTTAGAAATTATTTTTGGGCCTGAACACCTATTTATGGGCCTATAATGAGATTTGAATCAAAACGAGATTAAATTTCTTCGGCCCGTTCAGGCGGCTCGTTTATATTTCTTTCATTTTCTTTTGAATTAGCTGCATCCTGTCTCTACTGAATTCGGATCCAGTGAAGTAACCCAAAAATTGGGTTTTGGATCGGGACCATCTGATTCGAACCGTGACCATCCAATTAAAGTGGAGCGCACACATTCCGAGAGACAAGTTCGAATCCCGAGGTGATCTCGAGTGACGGATTCGATTCGGACGGTCCCGATCCAAAACCCAAAAATTGAGTTACTTTAGGGGATCCGGACTCATCTCTACTACCTCCTCAACAAGATCATATATCAATGCTATGTGACAAAAAAAAAATACAAATAATAAATCATTGGTATGATAAAAAATACAAGTAATAAATTATTGGTATGACAAGAAAATACAAGTTATAAATCATGGAATGTATATGCAGTTTAACAAATCAGTACTTTAAAAACAGAGAGTGCATTTATTGTGGCCTAAAGATGTAAACGGATCAAATACAGATAGTTAGTGATCAAATTATATCCTTATATGTTATAATTTTTCAGATACAAATAAGATAGCACGAGTAATTTTCTGAATTCGAATAATATCTGATCCGTTTACATCCCTATTCCAAAGGCAATTTATACTATGATCTTTTATCAAAATTAAAAGCCTATAGAAATTTTTCTCCACAAAAAAAAAAAATATTACCGGGCTTTTTTGTGGTTATGATACCGGATCTTTTAAATTCGCATCATATCTCAAACTTTGCGTGACTTTATGAAAAATCGCAACCATTCAAATAAGTTCTACATGAATCTCGTAATACTGGTATCCCGCGCAATCCCCAAATAGGCACCGGACACGTCGGTCACGCAAAAGTTGAGATATCTCAGAGGATACGCACTCGGATCTTTTGAGGAGTTTCAAAATGGTCTTGGGCTTTAATATTCCAAGTAAATTACTTACTATTGCTCTGTTTCTTATGCTACTGATTGTAGGTAGAATTTCTTTCCGTTTGTGAACCGAGATAATTACCTTATAATTATCAGTTTATTTCTATTATTATGCTTCTGCTCAAAAAATAAAAACAATTGTTTCAGCTATACGTAAAATTAAGCTTTATAGACAAGGGTGTAGTCAGAATTAAGCTTTAAAAACAATTGTGTCTGAATTAATTAATTCAGACACAATATTCTTTTCCAAAAGCAAGTAATAATCACTCATTGCTCTGCCACTGTTTATAGAGCTATTTTAAATTAAACCGCACTTGTCAATTAACCAAAAGATTCTATATACTTTGCTTTATGATTTATGAAACCTTCAATGTTTTCATATTCCTTTAAGATAGCTTCAACTATCCAATGATGGCACAGAATCTCTTTTCTCCAAGTAAAGCAATCCTTCTCATATACCCTTGTTTTAAACTTTTAATCTCATTAGCAAAACGCTAACAGATCAGTTGATCTTTGAAAAGAGTTAAAAAAAAAAAAAAAACCATGAAAAAAATCTTCGTTGAAATTTGCATCATATCTGCACGCGGTCTCAGTCGAAAATCCTCTCTTCTCAAACCCCAGTGGTTTTCAGTTGGCTGGTTGGAGCCTGACAACAAATACTGCACAAAGATCGATGCATCAGGAAGCCCAAACCCTACATGGAAAACCAAATTTTCAATTTCGGTCGACCAAACCGATACTAAATTGGAACGAATGATACTGACAATCGAGGTGTACAGAAGAGAGCCTATATTTTTACGAGAGCGGCTACATGGAGTTGCAACTGTTAAGCTGCAAGAGTTCCTGGATAAATATACACATGACAGAGATAAAACAAGATCTGAATTTGAAGAAACCGCAAGCTTTCAGTTAAGAGAGAGAAACTCTGGAAAGCCTAAAGGGTTTGTTGATGTTTCTGTTCGAATTTCTAATAAAGAACCGGGCACTACCTTCAATTCAGGTCATAAAATTTAAATTTTATAATTAAATTAATACTATAATTGCAGTGTTTGTGCATGTAGTTTGATAATTTTATTTACAAGTTAATAGAGAAAATAACAACAGAAGATATATACAAAGCAAAAGTCTTCCTTAGAATAAACTAACAGAGTTCTTTCAATCTCAAGTTATAATTGCCATGCCTCAAAACTTGTTGTAATACATCAAGTAATCAATCACATAGCTAACTTCTAAAACAAAGAATATATAAGTGTACAATTTTTTAACAAATTTTAGCACAGAATTACAGGTCCAATAGAAGGCATTACACACTCAGATCAAGTTGGCATAACACTAGCAATAGAAGATGGCCCGGTCTACACGTACCCGTCGCAACCACACGCAAGCTCGCAAACATCAACCCCGCATAACATCCCAAAGCAACCAACTCATCCATTTCAAACGGGTTACCAGCCTCCATTTCAAACGCCACCATATAATGCTGGTACAACAGGTCCATCGTACCAGGGACCAGCTGCGGTACCTGAAAGCTACATAAATGTCGCACCGAGTAGACCTACCGGGACGAATAGCGGGCCTGGTTTTGGCATGGGTCTAGGTGCTGGAGCATTAGCTGCCGGTGCTATGATATTTGGAGATGATTTTATATCTAATACCAATTACCCACCTGGGTTTGATGGTACCAGTGTTAGTGTATCAACCGATTCACTATTTTAATGTTTATTGGAAATAACATGGGCCTTTTATTGAGTAGCGGGAAGGTTGTTCATATATATTATTATCAAAATGATTTCATATATAATTAAACATGTATTTATATTGTTATCAATATATTCTTGTAAATATATAATTATATATGCAAAGTAGAACTAGGGTGTTCTTAAGATCACCAAGTTCGATCTTTGTGAGCTTAACTTTAAAACATATCGAATTGACTTCAAACAACGAATCTAAGTTGTTGGAAATGATATTTACTTCACAAGTGATGCGTTTGTATGTCAAATTTACAAATTTTTAAATTAATTTAGTATATAAAGTCAAACAGTAAAAAATTAATGAAAAATGAACGCATTAAAATTAATTTATAAACCTTCTTTTTTACCGCATAACTTTATACTAAATTAAGTCGAAAATTTATAAATTTACATGCAAATGCATCACTCATGAAACCTTTCAACGGTTTGAATTTCGTTGTTTTAAGTCATCCCGAAAATTTATAAATTTACATGCAAATGCATCACTTATGAAACCTTTCAACGGTTTGAATTTCGTTGTTTTAAGTCATTCCGATAAATTTTGAAGTTAAGCTCACCAAAGAACGAGTGAGCTTAAGAACATCCTAGTTTACTCTATATATGCATATATTATTATCTTTTTTTTAGGGAAAATTTCTAATGTGCCAATGCAAACTTTTAAAATAGCCAATTTCCCAATGAAAACACTTTAATATCCAATATCTCCATCAAAACTTCTCATTCTTTCTTTTATCCCCTCTTAATTATTTAACCTTTAATCTAATTATCTAAAAAATAAACTGACCAATATACCCTCTCTAATTTTAAATCGTCTCTTCACACTTCCATACTTCATAACTGAGTTTACTGCAATAGATATTCTATTTATGAGGTACTCCTCTATCTCTCTCTCTCTCTCTCTCTCCCGTTGGACCCTTTTATAGCAAACTGATCATTAAAGAAACTTGGGTTTCTCCAACTAGCAACCTTGATCAGGGATTTTGGGAATCTATATCTTTGCTTGACGGAGAAGAAGAGAAATAGAGAATCAAATTGTTAGTTGGTGAATTTAATGGCAAAATGAATTCGAGTTGGGATGATGCGAGTTGGGTTACAGTGAGATGCAATAGAGAATCGATTGAACTTGAAGAGACGATTGTTACAAGCGAAAATCAAGAATTATTTTTTTGTTAATGAGAGAAATTTAGAAAGAAGCATTATTAGTGAGATTTCATGGAAAATGAGAGATGGGTAGGTGGTTTACATGAGATTGTTTTAAGTGAAAATGAGATTAGTGTATGTAATTGTGATTTAAATTTTGATTTTGATTTTGAACATGTTGATTGTGTATGCAAACAAGAAATTCAATTTTCAAAATTCTATCTGAGTTGAGTGTGAAAATAAAATTATTACAGTTTCCTTCTCTTTTAGGAATCCTCAAGTTTCATAGGCTAAGTAAGTCTAATTAATTATATTTTAAAAGAAGAAATAAAAGAAGGAAGCACAATCGGTTGCTAGTTGGAGAAACCCAAGTTTCTCTAATGCTCTGTTTGCGATAGATTGGTTCAGACGGGCGGATCCAGGATTTTCGTTAGGAGGGTAAAAAAAATATCGAATCGGATTTAAATATCTAATTGGGTTTAAATTCATTAACCAATTAGGTACTCGATAAAAAACAATGCTTTAACTTATACTTTCCAATATTTTGACTTGTAATTTTTGATGCTTTGACTTATAATTTTAATTACCAATCAAAATTCAACAAATTTATTCCAATTTTAACTCTAAATTTAACCAGAATTACAAATCAAACATCCAGAGGGGGCAAAAATAATTTCAGGAGGGCAAAGTCAGTCAGAACCGATAAATCTCCACTAAAACTCAAAATCCAGGGGGGACAGCTGCCCCCCCCTCGATACACCTGGGTCCGCCCCTGGGTCCAGACGGGGAGAGAGAGAGATGGAGACAGAGGAGTACCCGATAAATACAATATAAACTCAATGATGAAGTACTAAGTAGATGAGAAAGAAGATAAATAGACAAACTTGGCAACTCCATTTTAAATTAGAAGGGTATAGTGGTCAATTTACTTTTTAGAAAAATTAAATTAAAGGTTAAATAATTAAAAGGGATAAAAGAAAGAATGAGAAATTTTGGTGGGATATTGGATATTAGAGTGTTCTCATTGTGACATTGGCTTATTTCAAAAGTTTGCATGGGCACACTAGAAATTTTCCTTTTTTTTTTAAAGTTAGAGGCATTACGCCACTAACAATGTATCGATAACAAAATTATTTACAAGTGCTAATTTACAAACACGACCCTAATTAACTCAATATCACGCTCCATTATTACAAATCACCTAGCGAATAAAGCCGCTAGCAACGCACTGTAGGTTAGAACTAGGGTGTTCTTAAGTTCACCAAGCTTCTTTGTAAACTCAACTCTAAAACATGTCAGCTTGGCTTCAAACGATGAATCCGAACCGTTGAAACTCATCTACCTTACGAGTGATGCATTCTACATGCAAAAAAAATAAACTTTCAAATTAATTAAGTAAAAAGTCAAGCAGTCAAAATTAAAAAGGTTTATAAATTAATTTTAATGTATTCATTTTTTTAACTTTTTTTTACCACTTGACTCTATACAAAATTAATTCGAAAGTTTAAATCTTTTGAATGTAGACATATCACTCATAAGGTAGATGGCTTTCAACATCATATTCATTGTTTGAAACTAATTCGATAAGTTTTAAAGTTGAGTTACAACAAGACTTGATAAACTCAAGAACATTCTAGTTCTACTCCTATGCATATATTATATGTTAGCAATTATCTTTATATAAATATATATTTTCTAGCTACTCGAGGGGTTGCTTTTCTCATTAAAGCATTTCTAGCAAATATATATTAGCCGTAGATGGGTAGACACCCAGTCACTTAATGCATGATATGGGAAACACAAAAATCAAAACAAACTATGCAAAAATGTGACAAGAACATACTGTGTTCTACAACTTGAAAAAAGAATTAGAGAGAAAAAGTGCTTTAAGGAACTGATTGGATGTTACAACCTTTATTTGTCTCACCTTTAGATTTGAACACAAGAAAAGTGACACCCACCAAATCTTGTCTAGTTTTTTTTTTTCCTTTTGTAAAGCGCACAGCTCTATATATTATAAAGTTATAGCCAAACCCTCATGCATGCCTAACTGTAGGTTAATCCCATTATAAGGTGTTAATTAAGGCGAACAATAAGTACATCTGATACCAAACATAAAACTAGAGCAATCATTTCTCTCCCTTTTCTTTTAAAAGATAATAGTACAAGAACCATTTGAGAGTATCTTTATGACTCGATAAAAATAATTTCATGAGAAGTATCTCTATATATTGGGTTCTCTCTACAGTACAAACTCTTCATGAAGTATATATTATCCACATGAAAAGGTTTATAATTTCATGAGAAGTGTCTCTATATGTTGGGTTTTCTCTACAGTACAAACTCTTCATGAAGTATATATTATCCACATGAAAATTAAGGAAAACCTAAAATGTTAAATAAGATTACAATAAGCAGAGAAAACATATGTTATACAATATACTAAACATTTATTACCAGAAAGGATACATGGACCACAATAATACACATAGGGTATGGGTATGAATTTTTTTTTTCCAGAAATGGCATTTTATAAGGTATAGTCTTCTTGTCAGACACATGGACTTACAAGGATTGTGCTATATTTGGTAAGGTTCAAGCATGTGATATGTTGAGTATTTTAAGTCAAGATCCTCTGTTAGAAAACAGAAAATATTATACTATGCTGTTTATGGAATCATTTCCAATAAACCCTAAAAAGTAGGTATTAAACAACAACATTGTTGGTACTTGCACAACATTGTTTGCACTTTGCATTGAGAAATGAGTAATCTATTATTAAGCGGGAAATTCTAATATAAGATAATACAAGGTCTACTATTTTCAAGTGCAATGTCTAATCTCAAGGAAAGGCATATATAGGGAACTGTGATGAAAATAAATCTATAAAGAAATGATACAGCAACTGTAGGAGTCCAGATTCAAATATGAAGGGCCCAGATAGCCTTTAAAAGATTCCATTATAATATCAATTGTTAGATCTTGATCGCACGGTTAATGAATTTTGCCATAGATTTTTTGTTGTTGTTGAAAGCCCGTAGCTATTTTTCCTGCTGGAAATTTGTTGGGTTTGAATTGGATAGGATCAAAATCTCGTAGAGCTGTTCGGCAGCCATTTTTTCCAAATATTTTATGGGAAAATTCCTATCAATTCTCATTTGCAGTGCAATTTAGTTGGATATAATTCTCATTTGCAGTGCAATTTGTTTGATATAAATCTGTTGTTATTCCAAAGGAAATCACAGGACCCTATTATTTCTATTATATTTGCAGAGCAATTTGTTGAATATAAATCTACCCTATTATTCCTATTAATTTGCAGTGCAATTTGTTGAATATAAATTTACTCTATTATTCCTATTACAATACGCGAATTTCAAGGAACAGGCCCACACTTATTGTACATCCAAATCGCAAAGAATAACTAAGGCGAACAATAAGTACATCCAAATCTCCTAACTGAGGTCCCATACTACAACTTAAACCCTCTTTCTTCTCTCTCACCCACGTGAATACCCTTTCTTTTTCTTTCTGACTTTGTCAACTAACACACTCACTATAATCTATATATAAGGTCCTCTTTTTTGTCTTATTTTCTATTGTGGGATTAATATTATGGTTCGACCGGACAAACGTTTTTTTTTTTAATTACATATTTGAATCTGCCCCCACATGTTAGTTGCTATATTGAATATCCTAGCACATATTTTCAAAGTTAGTTGCCACTTATATTTACAAATGTTTATAAATAAATATATTCTAAAATAATAATTAATGAGTAATGTTTATATATATTTTTTAATTACATATTTTTAAATGTTTGTTTGTTTATAACTATTTTTTTAATGTTTTTAATTGATGTTTTCTTATTTTTTAATTACATATTTTGAATGTTTATTTATTTTCTTATTATTGTAATTACATTTAAATATTTATTTGCTTGTAAATGTTTTTTTATTTATAAATATTTTCTTATTTTATTTGTACCCATTTTAGTAGTAATTTTTATTAGAAATGTTTCATCTATTTAATATTATTATTTAATTAATTTTATTTAATTGTATTATTATAATTTTATTAATAAAAATAATTGTATAATTTTAAATAATTAAGTAAAATGGAAATCTTGTATTGATCACCACAATGATTATTAATGTAGAAAGAAAATAGAATTTTCCATAACTATTTCTACGGTACAACCGAACACTCATTCAATACATTCTCATAATTATTCACGTACATACTTAAGAGTATGGGTTCCCGCAAATAAAAAAGTGAGTTCCCGAACCCGTCAAATCTCATCCCGTACAATCCCATGACAAATGAACATCCATCCATAAGATTTTCATATGACCACACACATGTGCCCCCCCCCCATAAAATCATGAGAGGTGATTAGCTTTAACACACAGTTAATTTTGCTAAACATACCATTTAGAAAATATGGTCATTTGATTATGTATTTAAGAAATGTTGAACGAGTTGTTGGTCCCTAAGGGCACCTAGAGGGGGTGAATATAGGGCCTTTTAAATAATTTTAACTCTTAAGTTATTTAACTAACGTGTGCATTGGTTATTCTTGGCAGAAACAAGAATAAACTTAAACTAAGCAAGTGTGCGTAAACTAAATAGAAGAGTTAAGAGACACTTGACACAAGAATTGTTTACAGAGTTCGACACTAACGCCTACGTCTCCGGTGCTTTGCGACCTTCTTGAATGGCACGCCTTTCTTTACCCAATGAGAAAGAAGTACAAGGTGGAACCGGTGAGCCCTTATATACAGATCTTGGGAAGTCACACGCCAGAGCACGGAATTGACTTACGAGCACTAAAGGCTCAAGTGGTTTGAAACAAACAAGAGATCTACAAATAACTCTAATTTTTACACAAGAGTGAGTTTGGTGGAGTATGCTTGAGATTGTTGTAAAGATATTGAAGTTTTGTGCATGAGCAACAATGGAGGATTCTAGATTTGAAAAGAATACGAAATATTGTAATTTGGGGCGGCTAGATTGTTCCCTCAAACCTAGATTTTTCTTCTATTCATAGAGAGAGAAACAAAATAAAGTAACTGGCATCAACCGTTGCAACGCTTGGATAAGCGCTGTAACGGTTAGCCCCAGTTAGTGGGTTTGGCTGCGTTGGAAACCCTAACGCTTGTCAAGCGTTACAACGGTTGCTACAACATGCCTCTCTAGAAGTTTTGAGATCCGAAATTGATTTATTATGTTGCAATGTTTAATTGACCGTTGTAACGAAGTAAATCGATTTCTCTGTGGATTTTGGAATATTAATTGTTTCGTTGTAACGCTATCTTAACCGTTGTGATGGTTTATATAAATTACCTCAATCTCAAACATATTTTACCAATTTTACATATTTCTAATTAATATTAATCTTGAGCTAAGTCTTCTTAGTCCATTCCTTGGTTCATTACAGCACATATTTGATATATATAACATTTGTAGATGCACCCTTAATGTTTATTGAAACTTTATGTCTTTATGAATATGTATAATATCTCAAGACAAGAAACTGTAAAATTCAACAAATATATATTTTACAAATCTTGTGAAATAGACTAAGTAAATTATTGCATAGTCCAACACGAGCTACTTTCCACAAAAATTTCTTATAAACACTTAGCTAATTTCTTTTGACACATATTCACATATCTCAAGGATATAGGAGTAGGTCCAATGCCCATCGGACCTACTTAATTTTAGGTTCAATGAACTCTAGCACCGTACGATTAGCATTAAATTTGTGTGCACGGAAATTGATACAGACTCGCACGACTTTTGATGTAAAGTACACGAATCCTGATGCTGATTGGATGGTCATCACACCCATCGAACCAAAGTAGGGGCATCCACCCAACTCTTAACTATATCTCAAGACATGTCTTGGTACGGAAGTCATCATTGCACTTTTATATCATTAATAACAAGCATGTCTTGAAAATTATAAATATATAAATTTTAAACATAATAAAAAATATCAAAAGAAAGTTGCTAATGGTTTACAAGAATAATAGTTCTGTTATAACTAATTTTGAAGTTAAAAACACAGTCATTTGGTCATTTTATTATTATTATTATATTATATGTTGAAAGTAACTAATAAATGTTACACGTATAAAGTATTTGTTAAAAAAAACTAGATACTAGACTTAGTGGATATTAAGATGAAAACTTAATGGGACTAAAACACATTTTCCATTATAATATTAACGATGTTGTACTTTTTTTCTTCAGAAAAGAAAAGGCTATAAAATCTGTACTTTCCACTATTAAAAAGCAGCGGAATCATGTGTCCTAACTGAAGCTTCTCAGATCAAACTACCAAAAAGGCTATACATAGGCCTACAGTTTTTTTTTTTTTTGTAGCTAATTTTTAGTGGACAGAAGCAAACAGATTGAGAAAGAAACTAATTAGAGGCAAGATATCACATGTACTACAAAGGAAAAATACCACGTAATGAGAGAGACTGAGAGACAAGTAAAATGATATATCATGTAAAGAGAAATTATACTAAATTAATATATATTATGAGCACTTACGTTACGTACTTACCGCTCGGACTTTTATATATATATATATATATCCTTGCTTTCCAATTAAAGAGAAATCAAACTAAATACATTTCAAAAAGAAACTTAAAAGGATTCTAAATAATATATAGTGCTACCTAGTTTCACCCGAGGTCACCAAACTATATCCGATTTCTCAATTCGGTTAAATGTCGAAATGTTCTAAATAGTAGTGCTAGTTCTGATCTGATCAGACGTTTGATAATTCATTTAGGATTCAAGAACCTTGGGAAACCTTAATTTACAAATCAACTTCACATAATGCATGTGATCAGATTGGAGGACCTTTTATGTAACCTTTTTGGATTTGTAAATATTTGATCAGACCGAAATAAAATTAGTAACACGGTCGAGGAAATCTGAACAAAATTTGATAAATTAAAAGAAAAACATGGGTGACCAGGCACAAAAAAAAAAAAGGGGGTCAAATAACCATGTATGACCTAGCTAGCTCTACATCTCCGGATAGATTTAATTATTTAATTTCCTATTAATATTCCCGAGCTTGTCTATTCAAAATTGTTTTAATAAATAAAAGGGAAAAGGTATCTTTTTCATATACAGACTTATATACTGTCAAATAAGTTGTGGCAACATATGATAACGCGCGTATATAGAAAAACCTAAAGATGGAACAAAATGTTCAACAAATTAATCACCGTATAAAGTGCCTCCAGAAATCATGAAACAAGAAATTGTGGCAACAAAAACTTATCTGAAAAAGAAATTGTGGCAACTCATGAAAAGCATTTCAATTTTCCTAATGAATGTTTTTTTTTCAAGGTTCTAAATAGCGATTATCATTTCATCGCTTTTTAAGTCCGAAAAAGCTATAGCGCAGTTATATTTAGCTATTTAGAATCCTGATAAAAGGAAAGCGGCTGATGAACTATAGCTTTTAAGGTCCGAAAAAGCTATAGCTAGCTATTAGAACCCTAATCTTTTTACACATAAAAGAAACAAAATTAGGTTATTTTCTGCCTCAACAAATTAAGATTTCCAGCCGCTCATTAATGGCTAAATTGTCTCCTTGATCTGCCTTCCCGAAGCAAAAAGAAAGAAAAAAAAAAACAAATAGAACTATCTTACCACTCTCTTTGAAGGTTAATCATACATAAATAATGAAGATATAATCAATTATCCTGTGACCTGTGTATAATGGAAAGAACAAAATGGTAACTATAAATCATAAAAAAGAAGAAGAGATATCACAATTACTTCAAGCAGGATCCAGAAGAGTAAATGCAAATTAAAGAAGGTTAGGCCCTGTTCGGCTGCACAGTGGGTTCGGAAATGGATACGGAAAATCAAAATTTTTGAACTGAATTTACTGTTCACGTGGGAAAAAAAAAATTCACTCTGAGTGAATTTTTTTTTCCCACGTGAACAGTAAAATTGCCGCTGCAACCGAACAGGGCCTTACTTTTTCTTTGAAGTGTCAATAATATTATGTACTATTGCTGACTACTTTTCTCATTAATTTACTTGTGTTCTTCTATTTTTGTTTCTTAATTGTTTGGGATAGAAATTTTATTCTTTCTACAAATGAAATTGATAAGCCATATTTGTTTTAATCACTAAAGAATGAAAAAGAAAGAGGGAGCTCCCTTCAGTCCAAGCATAGAATGGGAAGGAGAGAATTTGCTCCCGCATCATTCACTCAATCCACTCAGCATTGCTATAGCTAAAAAGTACTTGCTTCTTTGTTTTGTTCACTGAGTGTTTGAATCAATGAGTCGGCAGCTAATTCAAATCCAACACACATCCATGAGTGGGCTGAAGGAAGCTCACTCTAGCTTCCCTCACTGTCTCCATAAATGCTACAACAACAATTTATATTAGAAGCCCCAGTCCCTTGCACCATTTGTTGATTCTAAATGACATAAAAATTAGATAAAATTAAGAATAGCTTGCCTAATGATAAAGAATATATGGAAATAGATATATATATAACAAGAAATAATATAGGTGAGATCGAAGTAAGATGAAAGGTACAGATGCATATAAAAGAGAGACATGATTGTTTTTTTGGAGGAAATAATGAAATATACAACCTTAGGAAGCCTGAATCAAAGTCCAATCTTGATTTATAATGGAACTTACTGTGGAAATTGGAAAAAGCAAGACTAGCTAGTTTTAGAGAACTGGAAAGTGGAAACAAAAACAGAAGCAAAACTCATAGATATGTGTCAGCTTTTAAGTTTTTAACAGTATACTGAAATCATTTAGTTGTTGTAAATATTGCAAGTACTAAGTACTTGGAAACTTTGAAATACTCTAAATTACCCCTGAAAGAAAATTACTCAGACGGAGCAACAGAATGGCTTTCATCGTAGAACTTGACAGATCGGCCCCTTGTGGCTAGTCCAGATCGAGGGCACGGAGAGGAAGAGGTGGTGAAGAGAAATGTCTTTGAGTTCTGCTGAGGTGTCAACCGGCCGGGCTTCATGAGGTTTTGGCGTTGGTTGGATCTGATGATGAGCAAGATTTACCAATAGAACGAGTCACCAGCTGGCAGCTAGCAATGAATCAAATCCAAGGTTGAATCAGGCACGAATCAGTTTAGACTCAAAATGATGGATTCCCTGACGCAGGTTGAAAGTCTTCGATCATTGTCTGTGGCGTCAGATCCACCAGAAACCCTGCGTGGTTGATTCTTTTCTCAACTGTGAAGAAAACAGAATCTGAATTTGATGGGGTAGAGAGATATGGTGAGTGTTAATAGGAGGAAAGTATGAAGGAGAAGAAATAGATATTGCTTAGATTAGATCAGGCCATAGCGCGCGGCGGCTCATATATATAGGAATTTACTAACTAGTGGAGAACCAAATTTCAGGAACAGTAAAAACAGGAATCACAAACGGACCTATGCGCGATACTGACTCAGGCGTTACTGATAATACTATTAATCAGGATCGGTGAGATAGCCGATACTAATTCCCTAATCGGAAACGGTCGTTTGGTATTAGCCGATACTGATTTTAATTTGCAATAATCAAGAACGGTTTTTTTATTAATTAGCCGATCCTGATTCTCTAATCAAGATCGGTCTTTTAATTAACAACCGATCCTGAATTGTTTTTTATTTTAAAAAATAATTTTAATATTTGGTCAGCTACCATATATTTTTGTTGGCCTATATATGAAACAAGCATCAGGATATGAAACACCAGTCTGAAATGTAACAATCTGAAATAAAGATCAACACATACTTAAAATTAAATAAGTTCAAGTTCACCAAATTACAATAATCTATATTATTACAAAATAACACATCCTAAATTGTTTTACTTTTTTCCACTAATACTTCTTTTAAGAAAAATTTACCCCACAGTGATCGGATGTAGTCGATGTTTGTGTCATTGTAACTTTTGAGAAACTCCTGCATTTTTTAAATGATAGAAGAACACAATTATAATTTTAATTGTGTATTTTTTAAGCAACATTGAATATGCATATCTTTGGAAAACAAATATGCATACATTTAAGTTCGGAAAAATATCGAGGAAGCGAGTTATTATGTCATGCACGAACAACATGACATAATATCCACATTTTCAATCTTCGTCTTGTTGTGGGCGCTATATTAAACAACAATCAGATTCAAGAGAGACAAGCGCAAACTATGCGATTATGCGATTATGAGGATTAATTGCAGTAGTTATAGATAATTTGAAATTTATAAATATATTTGAAATTTATATACTTCAAGTGTTAGCTAATACATGGACAAATACTTATTATAGATTAATTAGAAATTTATAAATATATTTTACTTAGCATAACCGCTAATAATATGCATTCTTAACTACTTGTTGTTTGCATAAGATGTTTTTTATTTATTCCGTACTAATTTAAAACGATTAAATCGTCAAAGATAACTTTTCAACATCAACATGTCCAATACTTGTACAAATATTTATTAGATTACTTTGTAGTAAAACATATTTTATTTGATTAAAGTCCTTTTCTGATCATTTTATATTCACTTCCAGTCACAAATACAATGGAACACACTGTAGAAAAACTATTTTATTCAATATCCATTTTGAAATCATGTATATGAAAAAAAATGGAACGTAAGATAAAACACATATATATAATTATGAAAAATTAATCTTCCATAATGGTTATAATTTTACTAGTTATTCTAAATTTTTTCTATAAAGTGTACATATCTCCATTTCATTATTAAGCATGTTGGGTGTCCAATCCGCCAACGGCTACAATTGAAAGATTAATTTTTGGATTTAATCTCAGCTCTCCAATCACATAATATATCTTCTTTTGATTAAATGCATCTGTTTTATGTGTAGAAGTTTAAATTTAGTTACAAACATATACTCCCACACGATGTGTTACCATTAAAATTAAACAGACTCTAAAATTTAGCGATATAATTTACCGTTTTTTTTTTATTTTTTTATTTCTCTCTCTTCAATTGAAATTTTCTAGACAGCGGATCACAATGCAAATCAATTTTTTATTCACTTCCTTATTTATCTACCTCCTTATTTCTATACATATTATTGTGATAAATGTAGAATATATTTCTAGTTTTTTTTTTTATGAAAATTTGTCATTTTGTATGAGAATTATTTTTGTTATTTATATATTACGTTGCAACGCACGGGCACGATACTAGTAAGTGTTTTAAGTAGATGAAAAAATATTTTGTCGGCCTGTTAAAAGCAATGCTAATATGCTATAATGAAAAAGGTTGGCTAGAGCTGTATGTCTTTTTTTTTAAAAAAAGTCTTCTATATGTATTATATATACGTAGCCTTGCGATCGGCGACATGTGTGCAAACAACGTCCCCTCTATTACTTGAGAGTTCGCATCCCCCAGAGGTACCTCAAGTGCAATTTATACAGACGAAGGGCTCAACTGTAGGAGATCAGCTTTGAGATTTGTGTCAGGTTAAATAAATGGTTCGGATTTATTTATTGCACATCAGATATCTGGAGATCTAAATTTTCCAGTCCGTATCCTCCAGATTAATTCCATCCGAGCTAAATTCAATCCATTTCTTATAGAAACTATAAAAGAATCTGTTTGAGATTCATGCTAGGTTCAAAAAACGCACGGTCCAGATTTACTAATTGCAGCTCTGGTACTTGGGGATCCAAATTCCTATTATTTTCTTCTTTTATCCGAAAAGAATAAAATGTGTATGACAACCCAATTTGAATCCGCTACTCATATATGAAAGTGCAATTATTTGATCTCGATGGATAAAATTCGAACGGTTGCTATTAAATCAGAAATTCACCCCTAATCAAATCGTACGATCTGAATTAAGCCAGATAGATCGTACGGTAGTTGGTCCCCTCTATAATGGTAATGCAATGGTATCGCAGGTTCTTAAAAAAAAAAGTGGCTCTGCTCTGATCTGGACAAAGTACGCCACCACGCAAACTCGAGCTAAACAAAGTAACAACAGATTACCTGCACTCGGAACATAGCACCTTGTTCCTCACAAAGCCATTGAACTCGGAATTAGCTTCGTACAGCGTATAAACCGTATGCTTTGCTGTTTTATTCTCTTTTTCTATACATCTGTGCTCCCAGAGTATCCAAAATATATTGATTGCAAAGAAAGCGGGGAGATGCAACCAAGGAACAAGAAAAAAACAGCAAACCGTTGATTACTCAAAAAATTAGGAAAAGAAAAAAAAGGGAAAAATTAGACACATTTTTAACATCAAAATTTTGCGCGAAAATTAAATTAGTTTAATTCAATTAAATTGAATCCATGGCGTACCGGAGGAAGCAAGTGATGACGCGATCGGCCACCTTCGTCGACGATTATCGATCGTACAGAGATCGTACGGACGATAGCGATTCGTCGACGTCATCGCTCGCCGCTCAGGCTATCCGCGCCTCCGCCTTGCACCGTGATTCATCCCTCTCTTCGGCTTACGCTGACGCCGCGGTCACAGCCTCCTCTGATCGCGGGATTAAATCAAAACCAGGTACCATTAATCTTAACATTTTTTCGGAAGTACTTTTTTTCAACATCGATTATTCTTTTTTTTTTTTTTTGACGAAATGTTAAGCGGGCTGCTATGTGAATGCTGACTCGGCATTGATAATCAGGTCAACTGGGGCGTAGATACATGCTTAGATGTTTTTTTTTGATGGATATGGAATAGAAATATAGAATTTAGTAACATTGAATTTGTACCAGTAACATTTTAAAAACATTGGATGCTGAATAAAGGTTGAACATTTTTCAGTTTGATGTCATCATAAGAAAATTAAGATTATGTGATCTCTCATTGTACTAAAATACATGCAATAATAGGTGCAAGCTGTCAATACACATGAATACACTTCAATAAAAAGTTTGAACGACAACGAGCAAAAGAATGGATTTTGGGGCGTTTTGGCTAGAAAAGCTAAATCCATGCTAGACGAAAATGGGAATCCGCAAAAGGATGATGAACTACCTCAGCCGGTCGATGAGTCCACTCAGGTGTGATTTTATTAGTTTCAGAAATATTATAACTTGTGTTCCACCTCTGTTTGAGCTTCCATGATTAAATTTGCAATTACCGAAAATGTTAGGAATGGAGATTAAAACCTGGTTTCTTATCTGATATATCATATATTGACAAAAAAAAAGTTTTGACAGAGATTTTATAGAAATTTACTTCAGGGATTTGTTTGTTTTGTAAAACATTTCAGCCATCTCAGTCACGCTGGTCGTATGAAAGATTAAAGAAGCAAGATAACCCGGCTTTTCAGAAAGGCTCTGAAGCATTGAAAGACATAGGTGGAAAAATAAAGAATGCTCTAGAGGTAATTGCAAATAATATTATAATGTATTGTTGTTATCTAAATCTTGTATTTCTCCCTGTTATGGCACAGTATTTTAGATCGTACTTTTAAATTACAAGTGCAAAGGTGTATGGGGAGCAAATGTACAAATTTGATGAGCATATAAGCAAGATTTCTCTTTTCCGTATTGGATGTTTGTAAGTTGTATTATTTTGTATATATCCTCTCAGGAGGGACTGACAATGGTAGAGAATAGGACAGCGATATAATCCAAAAACAAAGAAGCTCCAAATCAGAAGAAAAGGAGGGAATTTAAATTTACAAAATGTAGATTCAAGCTCAGGGAATTTAAATTCACCTATGAGCCCAGCAGAGCAAGAGAATCAGCTCAAAGCCTC